>BQKN01061836.1:58500-80145 GCA_022839385.1 Asparagus kiusianus
TGGCGGGGGTAGATGGGAGGGTCAAAAGAGGCGGCTGCTGGCTAACACTCTTCTCTCATCGCACGCTGACTCGTTTGGTTGTCGAACACGCTTCCGCAAGGCGCTCAACATTATTTCTCTCTCTCTCTCGGGCCTATTTTAACTTGTGCCCATGTTGCAAAGTTTGATTTGTATTTGGATCAATTTTTAACTGTCTTAATTTTCAAATTCTCATAACCTTCAATGTAGAAAGAATAAGTAAAAGAATAAATTTCAACTAGAAAATATTGATTACTTTTCAAATTTAAATTTCTCTAGCTTACTTGTGTTCTGGTGCTTAATTAATTTATCTTTTTTAGTGGAAGTTTATAGTTATGCTAGCTCTTTAATAACATTAGATGATTCATTCTGTTATTTAAGTATTGTTCCTTTGCATGACTGAATACTACAGCTCTGCTCCTGATAATAGCATCATATATCTTTTAATTCTGCTCTGTTTGAAAACTTTCAGTCAAAGCACATCACAATCATCCACTAGACAATAGATACTTGAACTGAGAATTTCATTACCTAACATGTTTCTCTTGTAATATGCGCAGGTGTGGTTCTTGTGGCTATGAGCTCAACCTTCACTCCTCGAACCGCAACACGAAGAACATCGACTACTCGAAGTACGGGAAGGTGATCAGGAAAGGGGTCGTCTCCTTCGTCGAAGTAGACGAGAGCAGGTTCTCTGAATTCGAAGAGATCGGTTGTATGAACATTTTTGGGCGCCGAACAAAACTTGCTTGCAAAAAGTGTGGCAATTTTATTGGTGCAGCTTACTACGAGGGTGCAGGTGATAAATACAAAAAGTACGATGTTAGGATCAGCGCTTTGCAGCCTGCGGATTGTAAGGAGCTTTTGCAATGAGATGACTTTGTTTATGTTGTGGTTTCTGATTGAATAATAAATTGGTGTGTATAAATTGTACTGAAGCAAATGTACATGTCTTCCTTTGGATTTGGATCTCTCCACTGTCAAATTCTGTGGGGAGTCCAACATTTATTATAACTTTTTTTTATTTGGTAGACGGTTATGATTCATGTTAAATCTAGAACTTATTGTATCTTTCGCCTTCCTTCTTTTTTTTTGTATGTATATCTTTTCCTATTAGGAAGCTCCGTTAATTTCTTCCTGAGGAAACACTGAGGGGTTTATACTCTATAATTTCTTTCTCAAAATATTAGGTTTATATTACAATTTAAGGTGCCGTTTGGTAAAGGGTTAAGTAAGGAGTTAAGGAGACTTAACTTCTTAACCCGTCAAACATAAAAATTTTATACAAATATCAAAGTGAGTTAATCCTTCATAAATTGCAGAACATAAAAAATGCAGAAAAGTGAAGCTAACCCCTCTAGAGGGATTAAAATGAGTTAACCCCTCAAAATAAGGGGTTTACTAATACTTCTGTTTAGAAAGATCAAGAATTAACTCTTCTAATTATAAAGAAAATAAATCATTGTTATTCACAAACACTAAAAATGATCACAAGGGCTCAACTAAAACTCATATAACGCGTTAATAATTTAGTCTTTCGAATTGTCGAATGTGCTAACTATATTAATCATTCTCTTTAATCCATCTTTCTTATCTATTTGCCAAACGGGACCTAATAATGGAGAGGATATGAATATGTTCTCTACTATGCATAGAGCAATTAATTAAAGCTGGAGATACATGTGTATGGGACTATGGTTGGACTGTGCATGAAGTAGATTTTTTTTTAGGGGAAAAATATAGCTCAATTACTTGATTTTGCTGTTGCTGGTTCAATAATGGGCTGATATTAACTGGTAACAATTTTATTACAATCTCATGGCACGTCAGATTATACAGTCTCAAATAAACCGTAGGTAATCTAAGACCCTCTCCTATTTATTTATTAGGAGAATACATAAGAATCAAGCAACAATACAAAATCTCAAATGCATCAATCACAGATAAAGTACATCTCAAATAAAAAAGAAAAAGGAAAATAGAACCACAATCCTTCACTCAAATCCCAGTTCCCTCTCAAAATGATTTATGAAATACTAACAACTACAGTACTGTCAGAAGTTCAACCAGGCCAAACTCAAACCTGCGACCAAAACAATCCCTCCTCCAATTCCCCTCCCGTTAACCGCCGCCGCCTGTGAAGCATCGGTATCCTTAGCCCCCGCCGGCCCATCAGCCACAGCCGCGACCCCCTTCTTCTTCCTACCCTTCGCCGGCTCCGGCGCCGGCGCCGGCGCCACTGACGGCCTGAAAATCCCCAGCGGCAACAAAACCTTGTCAACAGTGTACACATAAAGCTGACCGTCCGAATACAGCGCGTTCGACACCGTCGTATTCACGATCCCCGTCGACACGTTCACGCTGTTCCCTGACGTCGTCACGTTCAACGGAAAGTTCGAATCTCCCGCTTGGGTTCTCAGAGGATTACTAGCCGTCTGGAACTGAGACATGGACTCCGCGTTCGGGAGGATGTGGAATTGGATCAGGGAGACCTTTTGCTGGTCGGTGAGGGAGTTCAGAGTGCCGGCGGGTAGACTGGAGAACGCGTTGTCGGTCGGCGCGAAGAGAGTGAGGCCGGACTTTGAGTTGTTGAGCTGGTTGTTGATTTGATCGGCGATTTGGGTTGTTTTCAGGAGGCGGATGAGGGTGGTGAACTGGCCGGCTTTTTCGAGGATGGCCGTTATGTTCGTTGGGCCTGGAGGAGCCGGGGCTGCGGCGGGCTGGGCTTTGGTTTTGGTCGAGAGGGTGAAGAGGAGGAAGAAGAAGATTGAGAGGCTTCTCATGGTCATGATTTTGATTTTTGGTTTGTTAATTTGATTGGTTTTGGTGTTGATGTCCCCTTGTTTATATAGTTCTTGTTTAGATTTGGTGGTTGATTGGAGTGCTACTCAGCAGCTGCATTGATGAGATGCAGCAGCTACGTTGCGTAGTAAGCTTGCAAAAGTGGTAGAAAAGAGAATTCCCTTGGTAGGCCCTCAACGGAAAATAGTAGAGGGTGTGGGCAAGCGCCCACCATGAATTTTTAAGTTTGTGTCCGACGATACATAGCACATTTGGGGGCTTTGGATTATAATCTACTTAGTTTATAATATATAAATAACTTGTAGAGCGTTTAGCAAATTAGGGTCTTATGATAAAATGGCATTTTACTCGGATGTGGTCTATAAGCCAGTAGAAAATAAGTTAGGTCACGTATCCTCAGATTTTTTTTTAAGCTACAAGTCAAAATAAGTTGTTTGTCAAATATGTCTCAGCGTCTTATGTATCACTTTGACCAGCTGCCAAACATGCTCACAGTAGACTTGTAGCATCCATATAGTATAATTGATTACCTGATAGTATTGGTGGTGATTTTATTAAAATTAAATTGAAGGGTTGCAGAATTGCAAGCTGACTGTGAAGATACATGCAATAATGTTTATTCTAGTAGAATCATGACCTTATTGTACTTCAAGAACATAGGTAACCATATTAATTGTTGTACCTCATTAAATTACCATATTTAAATTGTTGTTCTCACTGTTTTCGTTCTTTATTTTGTCAATACGGTGGTGTTGCCAGCAGTTGCCATATCATTCTCCCCTGTACGCACGTTCTACTATAGGATGTTTTCTAAAAAAAATAAAAGAACAACAAACAAAATAAATAAATAAATAAATAAAGGAGTGAGGTATGAGATAGATGTCAGTGCAACGATGGCGAGGGATTGAGGGCTGTTTTTTTTTGGCGTGACATAATTATGGATGGAATGCTTCTCTTCTACTCTATTTCAATTATTGTTTGTGATCTCTTTTCATGTATAAATCTCCTCACTTCTGTTTCTGGTACTTGTTGTTGTCATTCTAATTTTGATGGTTTTCATGTTACAGCTGTTGTGGGCCAAAAATGATGCATCTTGCTTACGAATGCAGCAAGGGACTGGATTATAGCAAAGGTTGAAAGAAAGTATAATATATATAGAACTCCTTCAAGAAATTATTGCTGAAAGGACAAACTAATAGAAGAACGCTCCTGTATTGCATATGAGAGATTTTGATACTTTCAAAATAACTATAGTCAAATTAAAAATAGCACCTTTCGGACTCACATTGGTGGCTACTTTGTTATGAATATATAGTAAGCAAACTAGAGCAAAATAGAGACTTGAAAGAACAAAATAGAGCCAAAAGTTATATAAGAAAGAGAAATAAACTAGCGGTTTGTAGTTTCACTTTCACCAAAATGGCAGGGGAACCCCTGACTTGCATTAACTCAAGTTCAATAAATCACTGTGCATACTTTGTCATATAAAATGGCAGAAATGATCTTTCTGAAAAGAGAAGGCTACCAGCCTTTCACTGTCAGAAAGGTATGCATATACCTGTCAAGAGCAAACTTAAAGACTTCTGTGATACTACCAACTCACTCAAAATACTTCACAACAACAAATTATAGAGCAGAATCATTAGGCCTAATTATGCAGAGGCATAAGTTTAAGTGAACAAAGCATGCTATCACTTGCTCACCGTGGGTCATCAGGATGGTTGGAACGCTCTAATATGACTCCCACAGTCTTAGATAAATAATAATAATAGTAATACTTGCTCCTTGTTTTGGCAACTAGGACCAATTGCTCAGATAAACTATTTCTATCTGTGATCAAATGTGCACCTCCTTTGAGGCAATATTATTTAAGGAGACATGGATATGAAATATCTCCTAACACAAAATTATTAGCCGACATCCTTTTCTTTCTCATGCAGATACATGATAGCATTTCACTGTGATAGCTGAATCTTGCTGGAAAATGGAAAAGAAAAAGGTTATCATTCAAATTTTAGCCACGGGCTTCTCTGAGAGGATCCCAATTCAAGCAATGGATGGAGAGTATATTAAATAAGTTAAAACATTAGCCATTCCTGACATCATTCAATTGCTAACAAGCAAGGTAGAAAAGGCACGGCTAAAATCAGAACTCAAATTTCAATAAAATCCCTGGATAACCCCCCCTTTGTTACAGAGCACTTTAACTTTATGTTCTGAAGTTACGTAAAATTTTGTATTCATGGACAGATGTTGCCAAAATTACATGTCATCTCGCTTTTCTGAAACTCTTCGAAATAACAAAGTAGGCTTTTTCCCTCCCCGGAGAAATACAATGTACTGGGGAAAATCATCCATGAGTATAACTTACAAGGGTAAAAAATCACTCCGCAAATTGAGGGCTTCTTCAAATTGCTGAAACGGTTCGAATTTACCCTCGAGGTCCTTGAACTGCTCGATTTCTAGCTTCCTCTGTTAGTTGAGCGTGCAACCTTGAAAAGAATAAATTTACAGGAGGCTGTGATCAAAAATTGAACTCAAAGCCTCCACCACCACCAGGAAATCCACCACCAGGAAATCCACCTTCAAAGTGAAAAGTATATTGCTGACCTCCACCACCAAATCCACCCCCAAAACCACCGCCAAAAGGGTTAAAACCGCTGCCACCCCCTCCTCCACCCATACCCATCTCATCAAGATCCTCGCCTCTGTCGTATCTCACACGTTTGTCATCATCGCCAAGTACCTTTCATAGGCAAGATTGCGGAAATTAAGTATAACAGATTGAAAATACTTGGTGGGGAAAAAAAGTTCTGTAGTGCATGAAGCTTTATGGATCAGAATGTCGCATAATTGAAAAACATGTGAAGAAAATGATTGTAGCCGAAATGAGAATATTACGGTAGGTCTTGTGGGTGTACACTAAAAGATAAGATAAGAAATGAGTACATCCATAAAATATTACACACTCATCAAGGATAAAATCAAAGAAAATGGGTTGAGATGGTTTCGCATGGAGGTTCTTAGTGCACCGGCTAGGAAAAATGATAATATTATGATTAATGGAGCAAATAGATATAGAGGTAGAACTGAAAAACTTGGTCGGAAACAATTAAGAAGAATATGATAATAGTTAAACCGCAATTTAACCGAGCATATGACCAAAAATAGAACTGAATGAAAGAACAAGATTCATGTAGCCTACCATAAAATTTTGGTATAAAGGCTTTATTGTAGTTGTAACTTGTAAGTACTTGTTGTTGTCTATCATTCATGAAATTAAGGGGCTTCAAATTCTATATACGGCAGCAAATGAAGAAGTTGGAAGAAAAAAAATCATCCTCGTTGTATACCATTACGATAAAGCTAGGGAGAGAGAGTGCATCACCTAATTCAAAATTACACGAGGACGTTATTACAAGGTACACATGCTAGCACTTTTTCCTTCTACATTTTTTAAGCTACAATTAGCACTTTGACTGATAGTTTGCCAGAACAAGTTTTAAGAAGTTGTCATCAAACAAAATCTGACAAACAATCAGGTGATTTCTTTAAGGGTCACAATCAGATTACCAAAGAGTGGTGAAATGGTACAGTAAAGAATACATGTTACTGGAGTTAAGAGAACGCAAGTCATTGCAAAAGTATAATTTATATTGAGGGAAGATAGTGAGATAAAAGAATGCCCACGAAAACACTATGAATGAATTTAGAAAAAGAGAAAAGCTAACACGTTGAAGAGGGAAAAAATTAATATAACGCTCTTTGATGTACCTCATACGCAGCAGCTATTTCTCGAAACATGGCCTCTGCTTCTTCTCTTTTGTCAACATTCTTATCGGGGTGCCACTGTAAAGCAAGCTTCTTGTAAGCACGTTTTATTTCCGCAATTGATGCAGTTTTTGAAACCCCTAAGATCTTGTACCAGTCCTTCCTTTTGCTCATCTTCAATGCTTTTTCCGCCCTCATTAGTGCTTCTCGGATATTCATATCCTGTAGTTAAACTTAATTACAACCATAGATTTGTAATTACTGGAATTATGTTTTGACAAAATCAGAGATTGTTAAATTTCATTTAACCATAACTTGCAAACTATCTGTGCACAAATTAATGAAACATCAAACCTGAGGAGATTTCTGAGCGGCTGCTTTCAGATCCTCAACAGCTCCTTCCCAGTCTTCTGTTAGAAGCTTTGCCTCTCCTCGCTGTAGAGAGAGAAACATCCAGTCAGAACTTAAACACCAGATTAACATTCTAATGATAGTCATGACAAAGGTAGAAAATAAGGAATGGCAAAGTAAAATCTGAACTCTATGTCCTTCAGCAACAGCTAAGCCCTAAGAAATCTACAGCTGCACCACGTGTGTGTGTGTATGCGCGCGCGCGCATTGTCTACTACTTGGCTATGAATACTATAAGTCACTCAGTAGTGTGTAAATAAATTTATGCAACAGTTACTGCAAAATTTTCATTTGATACAGAAATAGCAAGACATGGGGAAAGATTTATCCAAAGTTCAAAAAAAAAAAAAGGAGACATGAATATAACATGAAGGCATTAAGGCAAAAAGAAAGACTCGTTGCATCAGAAAAATATTGACCAGTTCTAAAGGAGTAAAAGGGTTATCGATGTTTAGGCTTCCAAGTCATTAAGATATCTGCTATATTAAGAATTTTCATCAATTTGTATTATCTAGTTCCCTTAGAAAAAGATAACACAGGGTAGATGCTGTCCTTTAAGGAGAATGATATGAGAAATGAAAGGAACTACGTAAAATCATTGGAAAAAGCAAAAAGAATTCCATAAGCAACTCCTAGAATGATGTTTAACAAAATGATTTGAACAAAAACGAAATTATTCATCAACAACCTTAACTTTCTAACACAACATGAAATTATCTCCGAAGAACACAACTTTGAAGGTTCAACAATTCATAAGGATAGCCACAATTTTGGCATAAGGCAAAAATGCCAGATAGTCCCATTTGGTCGGTGGGGTTGGGCTAATCTGTGAAGCAGTACAAAGTCATATTATAGCCATCATTCCATCTTGGCAAAGGTTATAGTAATATATAATTAACGTTACTAACCCATATGAAGGACCAGTGTGACCATCTAGGCATCCTACTACAAAGTTTTATATAATCTACTTAAAGAATGATAATACAGAAGTACAAATATTATACTGCGCATATGATCTATGAATTAAGGTTCAAACAGGAGGATTAAAAACCTGAACCAAGGCCTCATCAAGCTCCCCATCAATGTCCAGTGCTTCTGTGCAGCTTTTGACAGCATCCTTTCCTCTGCCAAGCTTCACCAAGACTTTACATAAACCAAGATGAAGATGAACATTATGTGCACTGTGACTGGGGTCCAAGGCGAGGGCTGCCTTAAAGTCCTCTACAGCAACACGTAATTTACCCTTTGCAGCATTATCTTCTGCCTGTAACCATGTTTACTAGCAATTAATCACTGAATTTCCCTCAAAGTGGAAAAAAATCTGAAGCAACCTTTTGAGTTACATAAGGAATCCCAAATAAATCTTACACTTTTGGTCTTCTTTAAAAGGCTTTTTAACCCAAAATAAGCTTTCTTCAGTTCACTATGTTCTGGGTCTAGGCGTAGTCCTTTCTGAAAGTGCCTGAATTAAATATGCATTAAACAAACTAAACACAGTAATGCATATAAACTAATCAGTACAATGTGCCTCTCAATAAAGAGCAAATCATGCAATTCATGTGAGGAATTCTAGCAACCTCCCTCCCCTCTTACTATATGCACACGAAAACAGAAAGACTCTAAAACTAACCTTGAAGCAACATCATGATCGGAGAGATAATAGTAGGCACGACCTCGCAAAAGTAATGCTTCCAAGTTGCTCTCGTCTTCTTTAAGAATGTACCCAGTTTCGGAAATAGCGCCTGAGAAGTCCTTCAGTGCCAGTAACAATTTCACTTTAAGTAGTTTCGCCTGTAGAGAGAAAACTTAACTGGTATAAGGCTTACATCAAAATACATCTATAATCTGACAAGCACAAAAATAAATCCTTAGCTACAAATACCTTAAAGCAACTAGGAGAAAAAACCAGGACAACTTTGGTAATGTAATCCAAAGCTTTGGAGAAATCACCAGAATCATAAAGATTATATGCTGAGTCCAATGCATTTTTTGCCTGTATCAACTGGGAAAGCTCCTTCTCCACAGAAGTAGTACCAGGTTTTTGCTCGAGAAACTTGTTGTAGTTTTCCTCAGACTCCTCATATCTACATCAACAAAAAAAATTCTGAGTTCATATAGTGTTCGAATCAGATGACAAATTTAACTTAAATCCATATTGTGATGTACATATATCCAATCAAAAAAAAATAATCAGAAAACAGTGGCCATGCCACGCTAATTAATCAATTAAGTGATAGTGGATTCGCTCTTTTAGTCCATATGGATAAATCCGTAAAATCTAAAATTATGAGAAACCAAGAAGGAAAAGTGAACATTCTTAAATCATTGGTTTATAAGTATGATTTTAAGATTCTAGTAAACTAGCATAATCCTTTTATATTGCAGTAGATATTGGAGGTCTGAGAAGTATAGATTACGCTCTGTTATACAATTCCCTATAACATCAAGATTATTATATAGCAGTGTCTAACACAGTGAAACAAGGCATAACAGTCACAACAAAGTCACGTGCAGAAAATAAGAAAATGAGGATTTTTTGCCATTTTTTATCTTTTCAATCCGTGTAAAACTGTCATATTATGCTACTAAAACAAAAAGGTTTTGAAACGATTGACACGTAAAAAGTAAATTCATGGAGAAAGACCTGCAAAGCTGCCGGAGAACAGATGCTCGCTGCTTATAGGCTTCTGAAAGACCTGCATTTGCCTCAATAGCAGAGTTCAGAAGTTCAAGTGCTGCATCATATTGCCTTGCTTTTATCGTTTCAGTGGCTCTTTTCAACAATGTAGCGGCATCTCCAGCCTGACTATCTGGATTATAAACTCATATTACTTACAAGATAGAAAGAACAAAACACTGCATCCGTTATGTTTCTATGCAAAACAAAATGGAGATTCCATATGGTTGTAACATTGATCAAATATTAAATGGGGAAAGTGCGGAAAATCTTGCAACTTAAAGGTATAATTTCCCAAATGTGTACGTAGAATAGCACTTTCGAAAGGGGGAAAAAAGACAATAATGTAATGCTCGGGGAATCAGAGATCTTATATAATAAAACCAGATATTCAATATTTTTTCTGTATAATTGATGAGGCTCGATTTTCATATTGGTATCAATTTACCATCATTAGTCATTAAAGTGGTTTGCATACATAAAGTATAACACAATAAATGAGGCACCTGCCTCTAATTTGGATGATGTTTCTTGGGTGAGCGAAGAAGAACCAACCCAATTTCTAACAAGATACTACGAAAACAAGTGTCCAATGACTTAGGGTCTAGTACAAAACTGATTGTTTTATTACCAATTACAATCAAGTAACAACTTTCCGATGAACTAAGGTCTATCTAGAAATAACGATATATGACTAATTTAATAGAAATCAAATTCTTACCTCATGCCTACAGCACTTCAAAAAACAAAATTTCACGTTTTGAGGAACAATGCAGCTTTCAATGCGACAAATAACGAATCAAATATTTCGAAAAGTTAGCCAATTGAACAATACAACAGAATACCAATCCAAAGATCTATACTTCATTTATAAAACCCTAATCGGATCAAGAGACTAACCCTGCGCCCCAAAGAGAGAGGGAACGAAGAGAAAGAGAGGCAGCAAGAAGACCCGAGTTGAACCCAAAAGCATCACCATCGTCTTCTTCCTTCAAAATTCTCCACTGTGGAACCCAATTAATCGAGATCTTTTTTTCTGCTTGTTTTTGTTATTTATTTATTTATTTTTTTACAGGATTTTCTGAATCAAGGTAATAATAAATCTAAAAAATTTTGGTGGGCCCACTACACGTCAATCTTGAATATTGGTGTGACGTGGATTAATCTCATTGGATCGCCGGGTGGGAAGCTTTCGATGTACAGTGTCACAAAGGAGTAGCATGGCTCACGGTCCAGAAATTAGGTCTCTTCGAGCCTTACACGTAAAGCGAACCAATTGACATGTGCCACGTGTAATTACCAGACCCGGCCGAATGATTTGGCCCAGCCCAAAAAGTTCTGCGGCTGCTTTACGAAAAACCTCCCCCAATAATGAAAAATGAAACAAAGTCCACACTGATGCCACCGCACAATACATTGCCATGAAGCGAAAGTAGTGTCAAAGAATATCACTAGATTACTTATATTTATTTTAGTTCTTAGGATGCCCCTAAAATTAATGAAATTGTCAATGTCCTGACTACAATCATCACAACGAACCGTATTGCGGAGAGTATGCGTATAATAGTGGGCAAGTACGTCTTTAATTTTTTTTGTATACTTCCCGAAAGAAAAATAAATGAGTAAATAACATTTTACGAAAAGATCGCATTTCATTGTCTTTTTTTTTTTTTTTGGTCAATGAAATAAACATCGCATCTCATGGTCATTACCAAAATAGAGCTATCATCATCAAAACAAAACAGACGTTATCACAGAGACAAACAGATCATACAAAATCCAACCCGGCCGAATCCAGATATCCAAACTTAGCCACCATCTCGTTACGAAAACGCTGCACGGATCCATCTCCTCCCAAGCCCAAGAAGTCTCTGGTGGCGCCATTGCTACTCCCGCTCCCAAAAGCCTCGACCTCCTTCTTTCCCCTCGGAGCCGCCGTCATCAGCCCTCCGAACAAAGACGACGACGGGTTGCTGGCGCCGCTGGCGCCCATCTGTGCCGCTTTCTGGAGCAACGCCGTGGCCGACAAGTGCGCAGATGGCGTTGTCATCGTGGTCATGAAGTTGGTGGGGTCTTCAGTGGCGGCGGCGGCGGGGGGTGATATTGAGGAGGAGGGGAATGAGGGGTTGTTGGGGGGGAATGAGGCGATGTCCGCTGTGGAGAAATGTGGGGTCGGAGGAGGGAAAGAGATGGGGAGGTTGTGGTTGTGGTTGTTGTTGTCGTTGTCGGCCGAGGAGGAGGTGGAGATGAAGGTGGAGAGGTTGGCGGTTTCTTGGGTGAGTGCGTCGCAGAATGCTCGGTGGGTGATGAAGCTATCCTTCCTGTGTTCAATTTGACACAAAAATAATAGGGTGTGAGCTAGCTCGGTAAAAAAGTTGTGGAGGGATCACTATTTTTTTTTTCTTCTTTGAGTACAATGTATGCAAAGAGGGTATTGTCATTGTTAGATTTAGAATATATCATAATTATCCACCAGATAATCAATAATTGAGATTAAAAGTAGTATTTTCCTCGTTACTTTTTCCTTTATAGTGGAGATGATCTAAATTGATAATCAATCTGCTTTAGTTGGATCTAAAAATTCCTCTTGAATTTGCATGCATGATACTTAATCATAATTTTTTTTTGTTGTTGTTGAGTTAACACTACAAGAGTTTTAAATACAAAACTTTGCCAAGTACTAAAGTGATATTCAAGATTTAAAATGTAATTATTTAAAAAAAAATACGCAAGGTTAAAAGGTTTTTTTGCGCCCAAAGCTAAAACATTTGTTCGAGTAGCACGATACATGTTCACCCGTTAAGCAAATTAATTTTTATTGATTTATAATTAGAACTTTATAATACCTGGAGAAGACAACCCCGCAATCGCACTTGTACTCCCGCATCCCACAAGTCTTCCCGTGCGCCTTCCAGTCCGACCTCACCGCGTACTTCTTCCCGCACCGCTCGCACTTCCACTTCTTCTCCCCGTGCTTCCTGCTGAAGTGCTTCTTGATCCCCGTCAAGTCCCCGAGCGCGCGTGCCGGGTCGTGGTGCACGCACGTGGGCTCCGGGCACACGAACACCCGCCGCCGCGCCTCCTTCCCCGGGGCCCGCTGGCGGAGCTTCCACGGGAGGTTGTGGCCGCGCCGGTGCAGCTGCAGGTTTTGGTCGCGCTGGAAGCCCTTGTTGCAGACTTCGCAGATGAATCGGTTGGTCGCCATCAGGCTGTGCGGTGAGAGTGCGATCACTTCCGCGTCTGGATCTGCGGCCGTACACATACATATATACATGCATATGATTTATTTTGTTTTTTTTTTTATCTTTTAATGAAGTATAACATGCATGATTATATCTTCTGAAAATTTCCATTCTCTGTTTAATAAAGTTTGAGCACAAGGGTAATACATGAGTTATCATTGGAAATAAATCGCATATATACTCTTTAATTAATAAATTAAGCAGAGTGGCTGTACATGCTTAGTTTTTTTTTTTTTTTTAATTTGAATCTGTGGATACTTGAATTCTTTGAAGTGAGTAATGTACTGCACAAACACAACACATGTTTCTGTTTCTCCAATGTCACGTGTCTCATGTATGCGTGTGGGAAACAAGATGACTGTATAATTTTGAAGTTTTTCGTTTTATTTAAAGATATGTGAAATTTTCACTAAAATACAGGAGAGGTGAGTTAATTAACCCTCTTACTACAATAGAAGAATATATTTATTAATATTAATAATATTATTATTATAAACTATTGTTTTTTTAAGTAAATTAAGTATTTGTGTTGGCGATATGTGCTTAGTTTTTGGCTTAGTTTTCTATTTTGTTTCATTAAAATTAAAAATGATAAATTAGATATATGACATTCATGATATCCAAATATATTATAGATAGGTGACTAACTTCTCTTACTACAATAGAAAATTTAAATATATATACAGACAAAACACATGAATCATTAGGTACAGTTTGCTCCATTATGCCTCTTTAATAAAAGAGAGTGCTACTTCACTTATTTTTCTAAAATTAATAATACTCTACTTCATCATTATATCTTGTAATTAAAACTTGATATGATATGATATTCTACAGGTGAAATTAATTTTTCTAACTACGAAAGAACACAAACTAAATATATATGATATAAATTGAAATTTCTTATTCATCACTCTTTACTTATCTATTTCATCTTTTTTTTTCTTTTTTTTTTTTTGAGTTCTCTAACTTTAATTTATTTACCTGGAGTTCCTGGTAGATTTCTCTTCTTTTTCGGCAGCGGCGGAGCATTAGGGTTAGGGTTTGAGGGAAGAGGGAATACATCATGGGACATCCTGCTGAAAAGTGCAGAAATAAAAATAGGAAATTGGCATCATGGTTAGTAAGTGAAAAATAATAATAATTAGACTTACCATTAATAGTTTCTATAGGTAATATTACTAACATATGCAGGTGATGAATATGTATAAAAGATCAAGAAAAAACGAAGGAAGAAAAGGATGAGTGAGGTAGTGAGAGAATTTCACCTGACTTGAGTACAAAAACTAGCTTGAGGAGGACTTGCACAAAAACTCCAAAACTCGGAGCCCTCTCTCTTTTATTAGTAGTATTACTTGAAGCTGAGAAGATTTAGTACGTTTCTTTCTTTCTTTCTTTCTTTGTTAGATCCTTAAAACCCTTCAAAGCCTATCACTCTCTTTGAGTCTCACACGGCTTCTTCTCGTTCTTGCTCATGTCCTTGTCCTTCTTCTTGTTTTATGACAGAGATTGGTCAGCCATAGATAGACATCAAGTGGGCCACCCCACCCCACACCACCCAACCCCACCCCCCGCCCGCCCCCCCTCTCTCTCTCTCTCTCTCCCTCCCCCCCTCTCTTCTGGGGGGGGGGGGGGGGGGGGGGGGAATTCAAGGGCCCTTTGTAGAAATGCGTGTAGAAAACTATGTAGGAAGGAGGTGGAATATAACGCATGTTTCAGTTTCAGTATAGATTCTACAGTGAGGTTGGATAAAAAAAAAAGAAGAGGAGGGGATTGATTATAGTATCGCGAAGGGACGGAGTGGAAAGAGAGGGAGTGCAAAAGAACTAATTATGTTTGGATAGACTACTAGCAGAAGAAAAGTGCACCAAGATTTGTGCTTATTTAAAGTAGGGAATAGAAAAGGCGAGAAACTGTATGATAAATGTTAGTTTTGGTCGTGTGAAGAATGAAACCTGAAACAAAAATGCGAGTCTGAAAAATCTCAGGTCGGTCGACCGACGGAGGAGATCTGGTCGACCGAAGAGACTGCAGAAAACGAGCTCAGGAACACATTTTGGCCGGTCAACCGAAGGCCTTGATCCGGTCGACCGAAAACATGCATGAAGACCCTGTAAGAAACTGTGTTCTTGCCAGTTGACCAACACACATGGTCCGGTCGACCGGAATCAATTTTCCCAGTTTCCTGATTCGTTTGGGAAACTATTTTGGGCCAGGATACTATATAAACATTGATATATTTTTAGGGTTTGTATAACACGAAAAAAGAGGGTTTTGAGAGGATTCTTTCAGAGAAATCTCAGAGAGATAAAAACCTATTTATGGGTATTATAATCTTCTTCAATTAATCAAAAGATTTGTGTGGTGTGGCTCTCGAGGACATATGCACGTTTCCTGAACCTCGTTAAATCTGGTGTGTTACTTCTTGTTTATCTTTCCTGTAATTTTTCTTTTATTTACGGTGATTTTCCTACTTGTTAAACTCTTAGCACAAGATCCGGAAGGGCACGGGTTCGATTGAATATTTTGAATCCCTAACAAATGGTATCAGAGGGAGGTTTAGAAGATTTATGCGAGAGCCATGACAGAGGAAAGCAAATCAAAGATTAAGAAGTTTGACGGGTCAGATTTCTCCTACTGAAAGTCACAAATGGAGGACTATCTGTATCAGAAGGATCTTTATGATCCGTTGATGGGCAAGGTTAAGGGAAAGAAGAAAAAAGAATCAGACGAGGACTGGTAAATATTGGATTAGAAGGCTCTAGGGCAGATTGATTGTCGCTCGCCAAATTAGTCACCCATAATATATTAAAGAAGAAGATGACGGTGGGGCTTATGGAAGTACTCGCGAAGATGTACGAGCAACCGTCAACCATAAATAAGGTGCATCTCATCAAGATGTTCTTCAACCTCAAGATGGCAGAAGGATGCTCCTTCACGATGCACCTCAGTGAGTTCAACATGATTGTTGATCAACTTATCTTTGTGGACATCACGTTTGATGACGAAGTGCAGGCCCTATTGATTCTATCGTAGTTACCGGATAGTTAGACAAGTTATGTGACCGTAATTAGAAACTCAGCGGGGAAGGAGAAGTTGAAGCTGAGCGAGGTTGTTAGCATGATTCTATCTATGGAGGTTAGAAGGAAATAGTCTGAATCAGAATGCTCAGGTTCAGCCCTAAATCTCGAGCAGAGAGGCTGAAGCCAGAAGAAGGGAACCAGAACAAGAATCGGTCGAAGTCAAAGAAGAATATGTCGAACTTGAAGGTTATGTCTATCAAAAGAAAGTGTTGGAACTGCGGTCAGAATGACCATATGTCTTCGGTCTGTAAAGCATTAAAAAAATGATGTGAATGAGCAGGAGGCTCATATCATGCAAGATACCTCAATCCTTGCTATGGACAGTGATTATGATTTATGGGTAATTGATTCAGGAGCCTCTTTCCACGCCACTGCTAATGGGAAGCTTCTTTAGAACTATATAGCATGGGACTTTGGAAAAGTGTACTTGGGGGATAACGAGCCTTGTAGTTTTGTTGGAAGAGGCAACGTACAGATTCAGATGAAGGGCTCCAAATAAAATTTGAAGAACGTCAGACACATATCGAAAATGAAGAGGAATCTTGTTTCGGTGGGCCAGCTTGAAACAGAAGACTATGTTTTAATATTCACCGGGGATTCGTGAAAAATCTCCAAACGATACTATGTGGTTGCCCATGGCAATAGAATCGGAACACTCTATCTCACCTCACATACGAGTGACACCCTTGTAATTACAAGTGGTAAGGAGAGTGCAGATCTGTGGTATAATAGGTTGGGATACATAAGTAAGAAGGATATGAAGATTCTCAATCACAACGAAAGCTAACAGACATCGATTCAGTAGAAGTTAGTGTTTGCGAGAATTACATCTACCAGAAGCAGAAGAGGGTCAGCTTTGAAAAGGGTGGAAGGCCATCTAAAGCTCAGAAGCTAGAGCTTGTTTATACAAATGTATGGAGCCCAGCTTGCGTGTCTTCTCTTGGCAGTTCGACGTACTACGTCACCTTTATCGACGATCACTCGAGGAATGTATGGATACACTTCATGAAGCATAAGTCAGAGATGTTCGGGATCTTCAAGAAGTGGAAGGTCATGGTAGAGAACGAGATAGATCTGAAGGTGAAGTTTTTAAGATCGGATAATGGTGGAGAATACGAGCTAGAAGAGTTCAAGAGGTTCTGTGCTCTAAATGAGATTCGTTTGGAGAGGACTACTCTAGGGACGCCGCAACAGAACGGCGTCGCGGAGAGGATGAACACGACATTGATAGAGCATGCAATGAGCATGTGTTTACATGCAAGTCTACCTAAGATATTTTAGGCAGACGCGGTGCATACAGCAGATTATCTGATTAATCATGAGTCATCAGCTCCATTGGATTTTAGGATTCCAGAAGAGATTTGAAGTGGCAAGAAGATTAATCTCTCACACTTGCGAGTATTTGGCTATGTGGCATATGTTCATATCAGTGATCATGTCAAGAACAAGCTAGAAGTTAAGTCACAGAAGTGTATATTCATTGGATACGTCATTGATGAGTTTGGGTATCGTCTTTGGGATGAGAAGAATAGGAAAATCATCAGGAGCAGAGATATGATATTCAATAAGGAGGTGATATACAAGGACAGAGACAATGCTAAGGATAGGCAAAGTAGTGGGAGCAGCACTACGGATGCAGGTAGCTAGATCCGAGTACATAGATTTGAAGAAACTTCCAAATGGGGGTGACAACGTTAGTTCTGACCGAAGAACGGAGGAGATTCCAGGTGCAGAGACGATTACCTAGGGTGAGGAGCTTAGGAGGTCATCCAGGGTACCCAAATCGAATCACAGATATCTCTCATCACTAAATTATTTGCTTTTGACAGATAACGGAGAACTAGAGTGCTATGAGGAGGCTATGCAAGTGAGTGAATCTTAATAATGGGAGTATGCGATGCAAGAAGAGATGGATTTTCTACACTCGAACGAGACATTAGAGTTATCCCAGCTACCTACACAGAAGAAAGTCTTACATAAAAAATGGGTCTACCGGGTCAAGCAGGAAAGTGATGGAAGCAAGAGGTACAATGTCAGATTAGTCGTGAAGGGGTTCCAACAGCGGGGAAGAGTAGATTATACGGATATTTTCCCCCTTGTGAAGCTTACAACTATTAGAGTAGTGTTAATCTTAATAGCTGCAGAAAATCTCTACCTTGAGTAGTTAGACATGAAGACTGTTTTTCTTCATGGTGAATTGGATGAAAAAATCTACACGAAGCAGCCCGTTGGATTTATAGAAGAAGGAAAGGGAGAGGTAGTGTGTAAGCTCAAGAAGATCTTGTACGGTTTGAAATAGGCTCCGAGACAGTAGTACAAGAAGTTCGACAACTTCATGCAGAGCAATGGCTATGGAAGATACAATTCAGATCATTGTTGCTACTTTAAGAGGTTTGAGTCTAACTATATCATGTTATTATTGTATGTTGATGACATGTTAGTTGCAAAACCATGTTTAGAGGAGATAAACAAATTGAAGAAGCAATTGGCGAAGGAATTTGCTATGAAGGATTAGGGTGCAACGAAGCAAATTCTTAAGATGCGAATCAGTAGAGATGAAGCTGAAGGGACGTTAAAGTTGAATCAAGCTGAATACATCAAGAAGGTATTTCAGAGATTCAACATGGAGAATGCTAAGCCCGTCGACACATCCCTTGGAAATCAATTCAAGCTATCTGAGGAGCAATCACCCAAGACAGATGCAAAAAATGAGCACATGAGCAAGTTGCCTTACTCATCACCCATTGGTAGCCTTATGTACACGATGGTTTGTAAGAGGTCGGATATCGCCTATGCAGTAGGAGTTGTGAGCAGGTTTGTAAGTAATTTAGGGAAGCAGTATTAGAAGGCCGTGAAGTAAATATTGCGTTACTTGAGAGGGACTACGGATATGTCATTGTGTTTTAGGATGAAGGAATTGGTACTACGGGGATACGTGGATGCAGATTTCAGTGGTGATCATGATACGAGACAAAACACCACATGGTATGTTTATACTTTAGCGTAGACAGCAGTGAGCTGCGTCTCATATTTGCAGAAGATGGTAACATTGTCCACAACTGAGACAAAATATGTCACAGTAACTGAAGTCAGCAAGGAGATGATTTGTTTGACCAGATACCTGGAAGAGTTGGGTTTAAAATAGGGGAACAACGTTCTTTATTGTGATAGCCAGAGTGCTATACACCTTGCCAAAAATCCAGTATATCATGCCAGAATGAAGCACATCGACGTATGTTACCACTTCATACGCTCATAGATTGAGGATGGCAAGTTACGGTTGGAGAAGATTTTGGGGAGCCAAAATCCTACGGATATGTTGATGAAAGCAGTGGTTATCGACAAACTAGAGTTGCCTGCAACTTCAGTTGGCTTTCACGCGTAGGAGATGAAGACGGAGCCACACTAGGAGGATCGACGGGATCGCCGAGATGATGATGATTGAAGAATGGATTTATCCAGGTAGGAGAAGATGCTTGCGAAGATGGCAGGAGTTGGGGAGAGCTCGCTAATGGCGGTTTCGTCTCCAAGTGGGAGATTGTTGATTTTAGCCGTGTGAAAAACAAAACCTGAAACAAAAAATGCGAGTCTGAAAAAACTCGAGTCGGTCGACCGATGGAGGAGAGCCGGTCGACGAAGAGACTACAGAAAATGAGCTCAGGAATACACTCTGGTCGGTCGACTAAAGTTGTGTTGTCGGTCGACCAAGGGTGACTAATTGGTCGATTGAAGGCCTTGATCCGATCGACCGAAAATATGCACGAAGACCCTGTAAGAAACTGTGTTCTAGCCGATCGACCGACACACATGGTCCGGTCGATCGGAATCAGTTTTTTTAGTTTCCTGATTCGTTTGGAAAACTGTTTTGGGCCAAGATACTATATATACCTTGATATGTTTTTAGGGTTTGTAGAACACAAAAAAAAGAGGGTTTTGAGAGGATTCTTTCAGAGAGATCTCAGGGAGATAAAAATCTATTTGTGGGCGTTGTAATCTCTTCTTCAATTAATCAAAAAAATTGTGTGGTGTGGCTCCCGAGGACATAGGCATGTTTGCCGAACCCCGTTAAATATGGTGTGCTTCTTCTTGTTTATCTTTCCTGTAATTTTTCTTTTATTTACGGTGATTTTTCTACTTGTTAAACTCTTAGCACAAGATCCGAAAGGGCACGGGTTCGATTGATTGTTTCGAATCCCCAACAATAAATGACTTAAGTCTAGGAGTACTCTTAGAATTTTTAAAAAAAAACACTTAAAACTCGATCTCTTCCCTCCGAATTCATCCACTTTTGGAGGGTTAGGAAAGTGAGGGAATTTGCTTTTTTTTTAACCCTCCCAACCCTTCCCCTCACATATAAAAACTGTAAACAAACACAAGTTTTAAGTGGTTAGCATTATAACCTTCCGAACTCCTCCCTCCATAAAGATGATGATTACACTAAATATAGTATTTTAATTACATTAATATGAAATTTCGATTACAATATTAACACAATATTCAGTTTATATTGATCTTGATTGCATTGATATTGTCTACTAGACTAGCTACCAATTTAAAACGGATAGTGGAGTATATGTCATCTTATTCATGCTTTCTAAGTAATGTAGAATATATGGAGATTACTCTATATTTTAATATTGTCCTCTTTGCCGGATTTCAAATTAGATATCACTGTTACACGTGAGTGACCTGGCGGGCATGGGATTTGGCGTCTTTCAATTTGTTTAATTGTGTTTGTCCGCCTTTATAAGGCATTCAGCCTTTCGAGAATATCTTAGGGATTATTGAATAAGAAAGGTTGGAAATGCGAGAGGGAAGTCCAAGGCAATGAAAAGTAGGTTATTATTGATTGATGATGAGGGGAATGGTAAAGTAGATTCTAGCCACGCTAGTTTAATTATTGAAGCAAAATGTGATCAATCCCATCAAAAAGATGTGCAAAGTTTATGATTTGTAGCGTTACATATGCATCATCAAGTTTCTTGCAAATCAACTATGACGACGAATAACAATGATAGACTAAATATCTTTTGAATGAAAGTTAGTTTTGTGGATTTGCAAACCATTAGATCAATGTCGAAGCAAATATCTCATAATGTTCTTCCTAGTTCCTTTTTCTTCTTGGAATGCTATCTCTAGCCTATAAGAATGTTTTGAAACACTCTCTAGTGTAGTTGATCGATCTTATGAAATTGGAATATTACAAAAAAATATTGATAAGTGGATTTGCAATGTCAAACGAGAAGATGCTAAAAAGTAAATAGACAAAAGATAAATAAATAAAAAGAGATCAATGCAGATTAGGACACATAGATAGGGGTGTCCAAAAAGCCCGGGCCCGGTGTCCGGCCCGGGCCCGGCCCGGACGTGCCCGGACCCGGGCCCGGCCCGGGCCCGGAAACCCGGGCCAAAACCGGGTCCGGGCCCGGGTCCGGGTCCGGTCTTTGGCGCCCGGTCCGGGCTCGGCCCGGGCCCGGAATAGTAATTTTTTTTTATTTTTTAATTTTTTATGTGCCATATATGTATATATATCTCTATAATATTTATATATATAATATATGTATATATAATATATTTTTATATATGTATAAGTGTATATATATATATATATATATATATTAATATATAATTATATATAACT
>BQKN01061836.1:95145-113467 GCA_022839385.1 Asparagus kiusianus
GGGGAAAAGAAATCACAAAAGTCCTCATGAAAGCTTCTCCTTTCTTTACCATCTCCCAACAAAACTCCCAAATAAACTTGAACTCAAAACTCACTTCCCTTTCCCATCTTTTATCCCCCCATCCAAACACAGCATTGTAAGGAGAGCTTGATTGCTTGAACCACGACCAACAAATTTACAGGGGTAACATCGTTTTTCTAATTTGTAAAGACAATGTCAATAGGAGAAGCATATTTACAAAAAAGCCAGATAAATGAGATATAGATTGGAACCATCTGATCTAAACAGGGATGGATCATATTTGCTTCTCCTTCGGAGAATCGCTGAAAGCAGCAGCCTTGCAGATTGGGCATGCATTCTTTATCAGCAACCAATTCTTGATGCAGCTGGCATGGAAATCATGTCGGCAGCTTAACCTTCCGAGCTCATCTTGGTCTTCATAATTTTCCTATCAAATTAGAGAACCCAACAATATAAGAGCATTAGCTATTAAGAGATTGCATAAATATTCTGGAGTTAATTGTGGATAAAACCCCTCAGTATCCATTTTACCTTCAGTCACACACACACACACACAGAAGAGAGAGAGAGAGAGAGAGAGAGATTTCTGAGAAATAGAGGAAAATATTTTTCTGAGAAATAGAATCTCTGAGGGTAAAAGATTCCGATAGTAAGTTCAAAACATCATGTTGCAGGGGGGCCTATCCGGCATTAACCCAACATACTACATAGAAACTAACTCAGACTTACCAGACAAATAGCACACTTTTCTTCCTCATCATCATCTTTCATTTGATCAGATGAACAATGTATCATTTCTTGCAGGCACCCGGAGATGGTCTCTTTGGACAGACCAGTGCTCACATTTCCTATCCTCTCTTCTAAAGCAAGTAGTTCCTACAATGACAATGATGATAAATATCCGAGACTCATGAAAGACTTTTAGGGGGTGTTTGTTTCATTTTTTTTTTTTTGGATATGGTGTGGATTTCAAGTTCTGGGATGTAAAAAGAGGTTTTTTGGGGTTTTAGAATTCCATAAAACTTTTTTATTTCAAAATAAGTTTTAGGATATTAAATCCCCAAATAATAAAAAAAAAGTAATATATTTAGGGGGTGTTTGTTTCATTTTTGTTTTTTGGGATATGGTGTGGATTTCAAGTTTTGGGATGTAAAAAGAGGTTATTGGGGGTTTTAGAATTCCATAAAACTTGTTTGTTTCAAAATAAGTTTTAGGATATTAAATCCCCAAATAATAAAAATATATTTAAGGATTTGTAAAATCCTCTTTTTCATGTGGGGTTTTAGAAATCCATAAAACTTGTTTGTTTCAAAATAAGTTTTAGGATATTAAATCCCCAAATAATAAAAATATATTTAAGGATTTGTAAAATCCTCTTTTTCATGTGGGATGTGGGGTGGATTTCAAAAGCTTCATACAAATTATGGATTTCAAATTCTAAAAAGTTTGAAACAAACAAAAATATTACAAATTATAGTATTCCAAATCCCAAAATATTGTTGAAACAAACAAAGTTTTAGAAATCCCAACCCATAACAACAAATTACTTATGGATTTCAAATCCCATAGTGAAATCCATATCCTAAAATTATAGGATTTGAAACAAACACCCCCTTAAGGATTTGTAAAATCCTCTTTTTCATGTGGGATGTGGGATGGATTTCAAAAGCTTTATACAAATTATGGATTTCAAATTCCAAAAAGTTTGAAACAAACAAAAATATTACAAATTATAGTATTCCAAATCCTAAAATATTGTTGAAACAAACGAAGTTTTAGGAATCTCAACCCATAACAAATTACCTATGGATTTCAAATCCCATGGTGAAATCCATATCCTAAAATTATAGGATTTGAAACAAACACCCCCTTAAGTAATATCAGTATAATAATTACTGAAAGAGAGAACTAGTTGTCACCTCATAGCTCATGTTGTCTATGTCTAGCCTCATATCCCTATGCTGATCAAACCAATTCCTTGAGTCATAGAAGGCTGATCGGTCCATCACTACTGCACCCTGTTTTTTTTTTTTTTTTTTTTTTTTGATGTTTGGGAGGGGGGCGGGGTGGGGGGTGGGTCGTATCAACTAGATAGTCATATATGTTGGAATTTCCATAAATAAAATAAGAATTGATCATTATTGAGGAAACTTGCCTCAGGTAGCCATCTGCTTCTGGAACTATCATAGTCATAACTTGACTGAGACCTGTTGTAGGAGCTCCTTGTCCTCGCATTTCTATAGCCACTGCGTCCTGTGATAGAAAGTGGCCTCGAAAATCTAGAAGATGCAACAGATTCCATTGCTGAGGGTCCACTTTCCTCTACAGTAGAAGCAAATCCGACTGGTGTATAACTTGAACTTGGCCTATAAGGATTTGATCTCTGATTGTAGCCATTGCTACCATCAGCTGTTGAAGAAATTGTATTCCTGTTCTGAGTAAGGTTCGGGTGAAATACCCCATTGGACCCGACAGCATTATTGACAATACTGGGGGCTGCAACATACGGGTATGTCTCATGGTTAAAGCCGGGATCTGCAATCCCACAAACACAAAGACAATTAATATATTAAAAAAGACAATTGAATACATGAAATCTGCAACATTACACTAACCTGAAGGTCTTCCCTGGGGAGCTATAGGCATTTGTACATGGCTCATTTGTCCTTCCATAGTAACTCCAGGCAGATCTCCTGCTCCATGGAAATGGAGCGGCATGTTAGTTGATGAGTAAGCCACAGACGGATTAATTTCCACATGCACAGGATGTTGGTTATGCCGACTTCTCACATTCCTCTGAGAGTCATCTATAGCACTATAACCATGAGTAATGTTAGTGGGATCCTGAGGCCAGTACTGAGGCCTCATTGCAGGCTTTGGAAGTAGATGACTAGATGAGATGTGAAGGTTCGAAGAACTTCCAGTACTGTAGTATCCGCTAGTGTTCTCTCCAGTTAAAGTTGAAGGCATAGTTGGGTGTTTCCTTTTAAAGGCTGACCTTCCAATCTCCATTTGGGGATTAACCATGCTACTTCCATGATGACTGAAGCAAGGTGGTGGAAAGTACTGGACTTGATCTGGTGGAAACCGACTGGAGCTGGCAGCGAATGAAGGATGTGGATATGGATCATGCAACAGTTCAGGATTTGATGTCGTGTAATTTGAAAAACTAGATGAAGGGTAGTCATTTGGCCTCAACATTGTTGTGCTTGCAGCACCATCCGCTGGGAGCACAAAAGAAGCATTTCCTGCACCTCGAGAATTGATAATAAGGCCCAAGTTTCTACTTATTCAATGCTGAAACATGAGTAATATTGCTACAGTAAAGGAACTATGGTGGTAAAGTATAATACCCAAGCGCATGTGAGAGTCAGAGTGGTGATGGCTCCAGACTTGATCAGGATCCCTTGTCGGAAATTGAGATGCATTAAAAAAGTTCCTCTGAGACATTGCTAACTGTTTCCACTCTTCAAAAGAGCACAAAATCTGCCCCAAAAACAGATTACTATCAGCTTTCCCATATAGATTAACCTTCTGGGTAACCGTTGTATAGAACAAGCAAGGAGAGAAGCAAAAATTTCCAAGGTACTTTTTCTTTAATGGCAATGCATATAATTCTCAATGTTGTCATAAAGAGTAGCAACGACAAGATTTACTCCAAAGCTACATTTAGCTCCTGCAGGGATAACAGTTTCCTTCCAATTTCAGTTTGAAAAACACATTCTGTGTCTCAATGTAACATCTATAACCCTCTCAGCATTTAACAAGGGCTAGCCTACTCGTGATCCAACATTGCAACTTGTAGACAAGTTTCAACTTATTTTAGAAGCAGAACTGTATCAAAATAGCTATTGTCACCATAGTTAGTTTCTAAATTGCGATTCTAAACTGCGATTGCTGAGTGTATGAGTTAAGGCTAACTGTACATCTGTTTTGCACGTCCTTACAGAACTGCATCAAAATAGCTACTGTCACTATATGATTCACGTGGAGCCTACCATTGCTTCTTCCAGTATAATTATACATCTGTTTTGCATGTCAAAATGTGATTCCTCTTAGAAATGTTAAGGGTAATCAGTTACAGAGATGTATATATAGGCAATACAATAAGTTGGTTCTAAACACTAAATTTGTAATGCTCTTCTCACGTTTGCTTCCCGAAACTAAAAGGAGTTGCACAAGAATCTAACTTCAACCATGTTCCGCTGATAATGCGCACTTCAAAAAACAGCACAAAATGTAAGTGGAAAATTGATGAAAGCATTGAAATCTTGTACAACTGAAATTGTTCTGCTGGGAATGTGCAGTACATAGACTTCACCAGAGGATCGGTCAAAATATATCCATCCAACCATCAAAGAATTAGTTATACCAGTATGCAGCCCCATGTACAAATGAAACTTTATTATTCAGTATATAGTAAAGGGCTGGAGAAGTATTCAAAATTTTGGACAACAACAATATTAACATGACAATACATGTAAACTCTGATGATCAGAACATAGATTTCATTTAGCATTAAAAGCGAAGATATAGGAAATTTATAGAAAAGATTAACATACTAACCATCAACACATGACAGCAGGTTCTCTAAAACAAACTGTTGTGGCAACTTGGTAGTCAGAACATATAAACGAAAAACAAAGATGCCTATTACACCGCTAATTCGTATAAGATGTTCCCCATAAAAAAGAACGCAAAGGGGATTAGAGTACCCTTCAACTTTTAAAAAGGGAATTGAAATATTCCATTAAACTTTTCCACAGTTGGCGTTTATGCACATTGCAAGGTCAGTCCAACAGATAAATGAAGGAAAGAGTAATATCACATGCGCGAATTCTTTTTGGAGTTCTTACTACTGTCATTTTTAAATAATAATGAACTTAGTATTTATAAATATGAACAAAAAAACCAGTGGATAGGCAAATTTATGCATAACCCTATGTACTTTATGTTCTATTGTGTAATGTGCCAGGTCACCATGTATAAAGCAATTAACAAGATCACAGTTCTTATAATAGGCAATGTCAGGATTAAGGAACGCCAAAATATGGAAAACAACTGTGAGCAGAAACCGAGTACTGCAATTTGTCAGCAACAGCTAGCAGATACAATCAAAACTGCCACCTTACAATAATGTATCACTATTCAGTTAATTTGTTTATGAAATAAATCTGGTGGAAAAACACTCTATAAGCATAATCTAGGGAGGAAGACTGCTACATTGGTAGCCAAATCCATGCGTGACAAAATGAGTTGGGAGGTACTCTAGACACGCTTAGTCCAAATCAGGAGAGAAGATGTGGAAGAGCTAGACATCCTAAACACACGGGAACAGGCCCACCTCAGACACGTCAAACTATGTTGCTCTTAAGCAATTGCTGGATATACTTACAATTTTTTAGCTGAATTGCACATATCAGTGTAGACCTAGTAACCAGACTACCAATAAAATAAGCCAAATATGGAAAAAGTGTAAATATATTTCATACTTAATAATTTGTTTGTATTCATTATTTTTCAGTCACATTCACAACTCTGTTATCCAGCATACAAACAATCAGGCATAGACCAGTATACTTTTATTAAACCAGAACGAAGAGACATTACGTGACCATTAATTCGCATAATTAACTTTAGGGGCGGATCACAATTGCTTCTTAGCACCACAAAAGGATCATAATCATAATTCTTCTCTATGATCAACAGGGACACAATAGCTTAACAGGTTTTAAAAGACAGCCAGTTGGAGAAGTTAACAACATGGCCAATGATGTCAGTGATCACTACAGGTTAAACATAAGGCAGAATAAGAAGCAAAGACATGAACTCCAGAGAAGACAGCCAACAACTTCAAAACTACAAATTCCTACCTCTAAAATGAAGTAAAAGATTAAAGCACCAAACAGACCTTAAATTTGCAAAATCACAATGGCAAATATTACGTTATATGATTCAGATTGGCACAAATATTGTACCGTACACTGCCACTATAACTACGCTCTACATAGGACTGATAGATGCAAGCTGAACAACAAAATACCTGCTGGATCCATTGGTATAACGCCTAAATAGCCCTGGCTTGTCATGTAAACAGAAGAATGGCTGATCATGTGAACAGCAGAATCAAGATAATAACATCAAATTAACAATTTAGAAAAACTGCAGCTTGAGCTACAAGAACTGAAAGGAAAATAGTTCTCTGACCTTTCTTTGATAACTGCTGAAAATTTGTTCAATCACATAATTTTACTGCAGTTGAAAACATAGGTCTTTGTATTTTCTTTTACAAGACTCCGGATCTCTTCCCTAAGCTTATTATGTATGCTATAAGAAGAGATAGCCAAGTTTTATATATTATACAAGGAGTAGATTGTGGATATAAAGGACCGGATATAGAAAGTTAGGAGAGTCGCAGCAGCTCTAGACGACCCAAAAAAAGTCGTGGCCATGAAGAGGTAACTTCCCACATGCAATGTCCCCAGTAATCAGGGTAATATATCATCTCTCTCCAATAATATGTAGAGATTTCTTCAAAACACCAATAACTTTAATTACTTTGAAAAATAAAAAACGTCCACCAAGAATGTTACATCTCCGTCCTTGTTCTCTCAGCATTTCATCATGCATAGAATTATCATTGAGAGAGAAATAAAAAAAGTCCTTGTAGACACTCCAAGAATATCAGGTGCAAGTATATGTTCACTCCATGACAAGCATAAGTGAACCCAAAAGAAGCCAAACCATCTAGCTTGCAATGCCAAGATATGTTTACAAGCTGAGCAGGACTAGAAAATGGATGCAACCTCGGAAAAAAACCTTCACGCATCCAAAACAACTTCTCCAAACTTAAGACTAAAACTAAATTTGCGGACATCAGATAAGTTTCACAAAGAACGCCCCAACAACCTCCAAGCATCATTATTTTTCCTTCCTGTGCACATGCACCATATACAATAAAGGAGGGATAGTCGTGAGAAGGCAAGAGTTCCTAGTGCAAAAGCTTTTTATCTCAAGTTCAATTGGCAACCCAACATCAACAGAAGTCAAGAGTTCTTGACAACAACTCTATGAATATATCACAGAAAATCATTCACATGTATGGCAGCATTGTGAAAGATACTAAGTTATGCCTGATTTTTTCAGGTAGAAAATCCTTCTTTTCATAAAAGGTTTATATCTGTAGTTCTGTACATCAGAGAATTAACTCTAACAATCCTACCATTCCAGATGCTGAGACCAGGACAATGATTAACACCAAATTGGCATAGTTTCCATCTCAAAGACATTCTCTTGCAGTACTTAGTTCAAATACAAGCAAGATAGGATATAACGAACTTGGCTGACACCTCCAGACAAAGGCGGATATCTAGAGCCTCCAATTCCATCTGTTTGTACGCAATAAATTTTGATGAATAATCAAATTTTCAAAACAGAAGGCCTCTTCTCTATGGTCACCAATAAGGCCAATCAAGTGCCTGCAATACCATTTAAATTTCAGTTGAAACTCAGAAGAGAATTTTACCTGCTACCTACAACCTATCCTTCAAGAAAAGGATTTATCAGACTAGACTATAGAGTATATAATTATCCTGAAAACACTTTTACGTTTCTTTCTTTCTTTCGTTCTTTCTTTCTTTTTTTTGGATAACCAAAGACAAAAGGATGAAAAATACCAGGAGCTAGATACTAGACTATTTTTAGTAGAATCTGAATGAAAGGCGATAAAAAAACACGGACGGTTATTATAGATTTCGAATCAAATGGCAAGAGTGACAAACCAAATCAAAGTGGTAACAACCTGTTAAAAGTGACAAGCTTATAATCAAAAGGAAAGAAATTTGTTTACTGCCTTAATCCGATATGAAGATCCAATGCATAGGTCAACTTATACCAAACCACCTTGCCAGTTGAGTACAGATTTGTTCCAATAATAAAAATAACAGGTCCTCATGGCTCCTTGTTCACCATTTTCTGGTATTTGTATATGAGATCCAAAGAAGTTTATAGTGAGAGTAACTTATAATGGAACACCTATGCACCTGCATATTAGCAACAATTAACTAATCTCTAATGATTAGAAAGCATATTATAAAAAGAAATAACCAGATGTAACTTTAAGAAACAGTCCTAATGTAAGAAACAAGAGTGCATAAAAGGATGGTAAGAATATTAAAGTCTCAAGCTCACAGAAGAACCTTGAAATGTAGGAAACAACACTGGTACATATATATAGATGCGTATAGGGAAAAAAATCATACGCATATAGATGCTCACTGGATCAAAGTGATGATCATTTCTTTTACGTGAAAAAGTCTTTTGTATTAGCAATATGTTCGAGTAGCCATTTCTCTATTATAAGTGCAGATATCATGAATTTGGTAGAATATGAAGAAAACTGTAGCTTTATATTAGAAAGAAACCACGGTGAGTGACACTGTTCTGTGTGAAGAGCAAATAGGAGTCGCCAAAAAACACAGATAATACAACGTAATCCATACCTCTTGTTAAATGCTTCAGATATAGTCAGGGAAGGTAATCTTGTACGATTGGAATCCAGAAATTAAAGATCTTTCTGAAAAAGAATCAACCGCTGATACAAGAATATGATTACATAAATCCAAATGTATAAGAGCTTAAAATATACACAGTTTTCAAGTGATGCAATCTCAATGAGATGGAAAACATCTGAACAAACGGTAAAATATGGGGAGCATGGATAAAGGAGACAATTCGCAAACAGGAGACAGATATTGAGTCAAGGGAAGAGAGAACAATGAACATATACCCGAAACAAAACTACAGAATAAATTAACAGTCAAGGACTCAGGATTCGTCCAAAGGGTTCGTTTTTATATCTTCCATCTGTATTCTAGAAAAAGGGAGAAAAATGAAGATGATACTAACGCATAAAACAGTCAGTCTACCAGATTGCAATTATACTCGATAAAAAAAAAGTAACGACAACTACTTTGCATGGCAAATACAGGACCACCATACAAAATGTAGACTTTGGGGTTGGAAATTAGGGTTACGTTCTCTCACATAGAGGTACCTCTTTTATATTAATACACTCTTGCAACTAGGTCCTTACAACATTAACTAATTAACTCAACACTCCCCCTCAAGATGGGCGATAGATATCAATCATCCTCATCTTGTTACAAAAGATATCATACTCTCTAAAACCTAATTCTTTTGTTAAACAATCAACTAACTGCTCTTCTAATTTCACATAGCTCATAGTCAGAACTCCTCTATTCAGTTGCTCCTTGATAAAAAAACCGATCAATCTCCACATGTTTGGTGGGATCAAGCTGAACTGGATTGTTTGCAATATTAATCACTGATTTGTTGTCACACCAAAGTTGTAAGGAGTCTCTTCTAAATAGGCGCAGCTCGGATAATATGCTTTTGACCCACATCAATTCGCATAGACTAACTGCCATAGCCCTGTACTCGACCTCAGCTATAGACTTAGCCACCACATCTTGCTTCTTGCTACGCCAAGATACGAGATTGTATCCAACAAATACACAATAGCCTGTAGTGGACCTACAATCATCCATACAACCCGCCCAATCAGCATCACAATAGCCTTCAATTCTCAGATGTCCAGAACTCCTGAACCATAGCCCCTTTCCTGGGCTTTTTTTAATATACCTAAGAATTCTGCGAACTGCTTCCATATGCTGCTCTCTGGGATCATGCATATATCTACTCACCACACTCATTACATGAGTAATATCAGGTCTCGTATGACATAGATATATAAGTCGTCCAACTAATCTTTGATATTGTTTTTTACTCACCGGGTCATCACCCTCGACACACATCTTATGATTCTACTCGATAGGAGTAGATGCACCTCTGCACCCCAACATCACTGTTTCTGAGAGAAGATCCAAAGTATACTACCGCTAATAAAGCATTGTACCCTTTCGCGACCTTACAATTTTAATTTCAAGGAAGTACTTCAACTGCCCCAGATCTTTAACTTCAAATTCCTCTCCCAATTTCTTCTTCAACCGTAGGGTTTCCTCAGCATCATCTCCAGTGATTATAATATCATCAACATAGACCGTCAGGATAGTGATACGAGTTTTGGAGTGTCTGTAAAACAGAATGATCCCCATTGCACTGTTTGTACCCTATACCACAGACTGCCAACCTGAATCTGTCAAATCATGCCCTCGGAGACTGTTTTAACACATACAAAGACTTCTTCAACTTGCACACCTTCCCAGCTACTTGAGAAGTAGTGAAGCCTGGTGGAATCTCCATATACACCTTCTCCTGGAGATCTCCATGCAAAAAAGTATTTTTAACATCTAGCTGATGTAGTGACCAATTAAAGTTGACAGCACATGGCACCAACATTCTAACAATGCTCATCTTTGCTATTGGAGCAAATATCTCGTCATAGTCGATGCCATATGCTTGGCTGTAGCCTTTAGCAACCAATCCGGCCTTGTATCTGTTGATCCTACCATCTGGAGTTTGCTTAACCGTATACACCCACTTACATCCAACAACACGCTTCCCAACTGGCAAAGGTACCAGCTCCTATGTCATTCTTCTTCAAGGCTTGAAGTTCCTCTTGCATGGCACTCAACTACCTAGGATCTTGCTTAGCTACCTGCCAGTTGTTAGGTACAGGCATTGAATGTAATGATGCAATGAATGACTTATATGCAGGTGGAATGGATGCGTATGAAATACAATTCGTAATGTCAGTATCCCAACTACCAAACTTAGCTGGAGGTTTTCCAGCATTACTCTAAAGGTTTTGCGGGGCTAGAAGTATCAAGGAACGAATCGTTACCTCTCGACTCATGTGGAGAAGATGGAGAAGGCACCGGAGAGGAGGAATTTAGGACATCAACGTTTGTGGGTATTAGTACAGGCACAGGAGGCGGCTCATGTTGCTGTTTGTCTCCTTGTGTATACTCTCAGCTCCCCCTGACCTTGACTGTCAACTCCTGAGTCGTCACCACTACTCGACGATGTACCATCCTTACTTGGTGACTCAAGAGGACATGGAATCATCCCAACCACTGCCATTCTCATTCTCATTCTCATTCTCCCCCTCTCTACTAGCATCAGTAGAATCATCTCCAAACAAGGAACTCAACTCCGTCTTCTCCCTATAAAAAGGTTCAAACTCTCGAAAAATCACATCCATACTGACAAACAACCTTCTTTCAGTAGGACACCAACACTTATATCTTTTTGACTTGATTAGTAGCCAACAAAGATACATTTAACTGTTTGCGGATCCAATTTACTCACTATCAATCTGTGATCTCTCACATAACATGTGCATCCAAACACTATTGGTGGAACAATAAAAACATTCGAGTCCAAAAGCATCTCACATGGTGTCTTCATCCCCAATACTCTTGATAGCATCCTGTTGATCAAAAAAACTACTGTCATAACCGCCTCACTCCATAAAAACTTAGGCACATTCATTGTCAATATCAATGAACGTGCCACTTCCAGTAGATGCATGTTCTTGCGTTCAGCCACCCCATTTTGAGCAGGGATGTCTAGACAGGTGGTTTGATGAAGAATTCCCTGACTAGAGATGAGAGCCGCAAACTCCCTTTTGACATACTCAGTCTCATTATCTGTTCGAAGAATCTTCACCTGCACTCCAAATTGTGTCTTCACATAAGTCGAGAAATCTTGAAAACATTTGTAAACCTTAGATTTCTGCTTCATCATGTATATCCAGACCATACGTGAATAACAATCAATGAAAGTAACAAACCATCTAAAACCACTAATAAATGTAGTAGGACATGATCCCCAAACATCAGAATAGACAAGTACAAATGGTTCAAGACTTCGGAGACCAATCATTTTATAAGTAGAACGAGTATGTTTTCCAAATTCACAAGCATTACAAAATAACTCTTTTCTATCCACTTTCTTCATTATCTCAGGTTCTAACATATTCAAACTATCAAAAGATAAATGCCCTAATCGGCAATGTTGAAGCATTACTTTTGCTTTTGGCCCTCCGCTAACAGCAACAGCAATCATTGCAGTCTCCCTATCCAAGTACCAAAGACCATCACGCTTGATGCCAGTCCCAATCCTCCTCCCTGATTCCTTCTCCTGGAAGACACACATATCTCGATCAAATAACACAATGCAATTTAATTAATCAATGAGAGAGCTAACTGAGTAAGTTAACTGAAAACGAAGAAACATGCAATACAGATGACAAGATAACAGATGAAGTGCAATGGACCGAGCCAATACCCCTAATGGGTTGGGATGTCCCATCAACAGTCTGAACTGTCTCAAGATACATATGCTTACTCGGATAATATAATGCAAACTCACTAGATGCTCCTGTGACATGCCTAGATCCACATGAGTATGATCCAATCAACATGAGTTTTAATGGATGCAAGTGCCTGAACCCGTGTACCTTTGTTCGCATGAGCAATAACCAACAAAGTTACTAAAGTAGGTAGTGTTATCCAGATCCTGAGTGACTTGTTCCTTGCCCTTCGAACTCTCAGCCTGAAGCTTGAACTGACGTAGTTCCTCCAGCTCTGTTATTTCAGCTCCAGTCATCCCAACAGTAGTCTGGGACTCCTCTATCACAGCTAGGTGAGCAACTCCTCGGCCTCCACACCCCCTGCCTCCTCGACCTGCACGGCCACCTCTCTGTCCTTTGTCCCTTCGGCTACCACCAGTATTGCGGGGTTGAGAGCAATTGTAGCTGAGATGTCCTTTCTTTTCATAATTGTAGCACTCTCTATCATCTCTGATGTAAGCATCTTGAACCACTAATGTCGAGCGGACAGCAGGTGAGGCCTCGTCTGTCATCACCTTCTGTCTGATCTCCTCTTGTTTCATCGATGCAATAACCTCATCCAAGGAGGGGAGAGATGCAGGTGACACATTGTTGCCCTCCTTCCCTCAAACTTTGGGTTCAGACCCTTAAGAAAGCAAGCCACACGCCTGCGCTCAAGCTACTGCCTCCCCAAAAAAATATCTGCCGGGTTTTATAGTGATAACGAATCATAGTGATCCAAATCCTGTTGGATATTCTTTGGAAAAGTCAAATTGACTTATTCTATACACACAATTTCCTCCAAGTAATCCCACTAATCCACGTATGTTGACTATTTCTTTCTCCACCTAACTCTCTCAAATCCGAAGGTGAGCAGGATTTTCTCCATCTAATTCCCCACTAACATTTAACTAACATCCCTTCTCTTCCCTATAAATACCCTCTTGAGCTCTCTTAAAGTACACTTCTATTTTCCATTTGAGGGAGGTTAGGTGGAGAAAAAAATAGTCAACATACGTGGGTTAGTGGGGTTAGTTGGAGAAAATTGTGTATATGGAATAAGTCAATTTGACTCTTCCAAAGAATATCCAACAAATCCGCCCATGAGTGACGTAGCTCTGTTGTATATTGGTGGGTTGTCTTCTCTCATTGTGTGGTAGCATCAATCTTCTCCTCCACTTCCATCATCATCATCACACTCCCAACTCCAGAGTACATCCCCTCTAATATCCTCCAGACATCAGCTACACTTGAGATAGACTCCACCATCCCAGCTATGGTTGGAGACACAGAAGTCAGCAACCAAGAAACCACCAGAGAATTAGTGTTACGCCATGTGTTCCACTCAGCACTAGCATTATTCTCCGGCTCAGTGCACTCCCCCTTCATATATTTTTTAAGTCCTTTGATTCGAAGATTCAACAGTGCCCTCCGAGACCAACTTAGATAGTTTCTTATCCACTCAAGCTTGATGTCATTAGGCAGCAACTTTACCCTCTGTATTACCTACGCCGACTCCGATACGACCACGACTGACCTACTAGTATTCTCCTCTAGTTTGGTCTGAAATACCCTGGCCACCCCTTCCGGAATCTCCTTCAATTCCTGACTAATCACGAGTGTTGCCATCTTCACAGTTACTGTCCTTATCTCTGCTCGTTTTTGTTTCCCCTCAAAAAAAATTAAAACCACAGCAGATCCGCTCAAAAAAAACCCCTCGCTTTTCAAACTCTAAAAACTCCTTCAAACCACAACAGATCCGCTCGCTCGTGTCTGAATCGGATGAGACTCCTCTCTCTGCAGATCTGGAATTTCATCGGAGATCATTCAAGAAGGCGGCGGATCATCATCGCTTCTCTAGACCAACGACAGCACCACCACCAGAAGCGGCTCCACCAACAGCAACACCGCCTCCTTCTCTTCTTCTCCTCAGCTGGAGTTGTCTCTGGAGCAGCGACAGCACCACCACCAGCAACGGCAAGGGGTGGAGGGAGGCAAGGGCTCCAGCAGCAGCAAGAGTCTCCGACCAAAAATTAGACGAGGGCGAGGACGGCTCCAGCAGCAGGAATTTGTAAGGGCTCCAGCAGCAGGAATCAGCGAGGTCTCTAGCAGCAGGAATCGACGGAGGGGAGCTCGAGGCGTAGGAGACGCTGCAGACGAACTCGCGGGAGAAGTATTAGAATCGGCGGAGGGGAGCTCGATCTTTGGAGATGAGTTCTCCGGCTAGATCTTTGGAGCCGCCACATAGATCTCCAGTAGCTCTGATACCATGTAGACTTTGGGGTTGGAAAGTAGGGTTACCTTCTCTCACATAGAGGTACCTCTTTTATATTAATGCACTCTTACAAATAGGTCCTTACAACATTAACTAATTAACTCAATACAAAATAACTTCGTAAAAATGGAACAAAACAATAAAATGGGAATCCTGAAACCTATGAGGAAAAAGAACAACAAAATGACAAAGAAATATAAGATTTTCACCTCTAAAATGGTAAAGATGCTTCAGCCTGATGCAGGAGTAGAAGACTTAAATACTGCCCACACTAAGTTGTGCGATGAAAGGATCATAAAATGCTGATGAGAGGAGAAAACACAAGAATAATGAAGGAAGCTTGCAGTGGGTATAATCATGTGATATAGCAAACAGCCCGAAAGAATTTACTGTACTCCTAGAGAATTCTTTAAAATATGCTTCCAAGCAAGTTAAAGTCTACTTCAAGATAGAACCTCTCAAGCCAGATAAGCTGAACAAAGTTGAATAAAAGGATGGTCACTATGTTCATCATTATCTCGGAATCATTGCCCAGGACTATAAGGCCAGCAATGGACGTGAGCTATATGTTAGCGAAGGATGCGCCCAGAACGAACTCGAGAAAGTTTTGCAGTTGGCTATTAACTTCAACGTTAATCTCTTATCAAGCAAGTTATGAACAATAGGGGCTTTGCTTCGGACATAGAATGTTGCACTTTGAGATTATCAAATTTTCACATGGTCCAAAGCAAAAGATAAATGTTTCTTTATAGAAAAAAGGAAAGATCTATCATTAAAAGTACTTTGAGGGACGGTATACACCAAGCACATCAAATTATACTCAAATTCCAGATATCCATAACGTAGCTTCAAAGAAGTTGAAGATTGTATAGGCCTCAATATCAAGATCATACTGACCTTAGTAGATTTACCAGTGACAAGAATATCAGTATAAACAATCCGGAAGAAACAAACAAGTTGTCTGTTGTACACTTACAATATCAACAACTCAATGTTTTCCCCCTTTGTGACAAGGAATGTCAAACTGATTGAGACAATATGACTCATAGAACAGACAAATCTCCTTAGCATCATAGTAAGGCTTGAACTCCAATAGAACCTCAAAGAAAGAATTATGAGAAAAGGTGAGTGAGCAACTGCGAGCGCCCAATAGAACTAAAAGGGATGTATGAAAATGTAGGATATATCTTAGAAATAAATCAAAAATAAAGCTCATATAAAGAGACACAAAGCAAGGTGAAATATGCTTTTTCTCATAGACATAAGTTTACTAGAGCTTAAAACCTTTTGGAGAAAACAATATTGGAGGATTTGAAATTACCAAATAACATGTAATACAGCACATAATACTAAGATATGTCGGTTGGAAAGTATGGAAGTAAAAATATTAAGTAAATTCAGGCGCCAAAAGTTCAAAAAAGTGCACATCAAGATCCGAGGTGAGTATGGGATCTTGCCAGCCAACTTAAAGTTCTCAATGCAATATACTACAAATCATGATGCATACGGTTTAAAAAGCATCTGAAGCACCTTTTCAGGATGAAATAACAATTTCTGTGGTTGCACATATGGTAGTTACTGAGGACAACAAGGAGAACAGGTAAAAACATTATAGTCATTGCCAAGGTGAAGATTCATCATAGAGATTATTAATTGGAGACCTACTCAAAAACTCATAGGTTAACTAATATTGGCTACCGTTAATGTTATATAGCTGCCATAAGAAAAGAATACATCTTTTTCTCCTAATAAGTTATAAACATCTAGTCCTCGTGTATAAAAAGTCAAGACACTAGGATCGCTACATTGGACTTCGAAAATCATGAATCTGATAACAGAACATGCAGCCATCATGCATAACTTGGAATCGGTTACAGACCTCAAAGTCTAATGCTATATATCTCAACTACTGCAAAAATAAGTACATCTAGGATGAGTTGCTTGCTCCCTTAACTTATTGTATAGAATTTTTATTAGAACGTGTAAGTTTTTATGAAATATCTTCTGTCCTAGTATCAGAGGCTCAAGAATTTAGTCACCCAACTTGTCACTATTCCAATAAAAACCAAATGTTACAGCGGATGCTTCACACAGAGATAATGGAGTAAAATATAGAGAATCTAGCAATCTATAAAGAGGACAAGAGAGAGGACGTTCAAGAAGGAAGCTAGAATAAATTCTCCGAAAAATTAATTCTTTTCATTCGAAGATCTCTTCTCCAAACATGTGGAATGGGTAATCAATTTTCATATGGACGGAACAATTTACTTCATTTTCCATCCAAAACCAAGATCAGAAGGCAGTAAAATTATGAGATAAGGTGTTTATGCGATACCAAAAACATCAATAATTCTCTAGCTTGTAAATAAAAACAGGAATTAAAGTGTTTTATTACTAAAGCAACTAATAATCAATTAAAATCACCAAAATTACCAATTAAAAACATCAATAATCCCAATATCCCCAACCAAGCCAACACGATCAACAGTAAGCATCATCCAGAGCCCCAGAACACAAGCAAAATGAACAGATTTTGCATATTCGTTAAAAAACCAATCAAACAATCAAATTTTAATGCGTAAAAGTTCAGATCATAATCATCGCCTGCGATCCGTTCAATCAACAGAAAATAAACATGTTTTGGATTAAATCGGACGGCAAACTTTTACCTTCCGATTTCCGATCAACGAATTGCTGCTGCAAGATCGTAACTTTTCTTTTGTGGGTTCAGAATTAGGGTTCCGTGGGAAATTAGGGTTTGAGATTTGGGGGAAGAGAAGAGAATTGGGGGAAATTCAATTTGACATTCACGCTACCGGTTTCTTATTTGTTCTCTGTTGTTTCTTTCCTTTTCCCCTCTCTCGCCTCTAGCGGTTGTATTTTATAGACAGAAGAGGTTGACTATTTGCATCCATGCCCTTGTAAATTTAATAGTTGCAATGAAACTCCAATTTGGACCCCAGTCTTTCTTTAATTTCTTTTCTTTTCCTCTTTTATCATTATCCTTCTCCAATTTTCTTTCCTTTTTAGTAGTTTCATGGCAGAAGTATAATAATTTGTGTTGGCTAATAGATATCCAAATATATACTGTAGAAAACTTAATTTGTCTACCTAAATGTGTCAATTGAGAAATTTCCACTAAAGTTATGACCTAGTTTATGTAATGGGATAAGATAAAGGGTTGGAGTCTCATAAAATTAGTATGATTAGATTATTTTTAATATAACTTTAACATAATTATATTATTAAAAGTTTACAGTGGTGTGCCAAATTGTGAAATAGATTTTGAGTATAGTCGATCTTTATCAAAATAAATAAATAATAAAGAAAAAGTTAATATGAGAACCTAATAATATATATTATTGTGAGAAGCATCGTTGTGTTAGTTTCATCTTCATAGTTTCTGATATCAACTAGTTAATTCAACTTTGCACAAAATCAATGGTGAATTTATTTAGTTTATTTCAACTAGTGTTTTCATGTATAAATAGATTTTGTTCTTCTTGGAGAAAAAATATATAAAATTTGATTGTAGAACAATAATTATAAACAGTTATCAATAGATTTCGGACTCAAAGATAGAGCCCCAGTGGATTCATTCGAAGGAGATTGCAAATATTGTGTTTGTTGATTTTTTTCTATAACGCCTCGTTTGGTACGCGGGAATGAACTCAAATGATAATGGGATAGAAGAATGAGTGGAATAGGAT
>BQKN01061836.1:113477-130140 GCA_022839385.1 Asparagus kiusianus
ATATATATATAATATAACTCATTTGATAAGTTATCAAAATCACCCATATCATAATCAATGAGGGTATAATTAGAAATTACGTAACTAATTTGATTCCCACTTGAATGAGATTGATCATTCATTATTAATTCACTTGGAATGCACATTCTCACAAAAAGTGGGAATAAGCATTCGTGTGAATAGACATTCTAACTTCTAGAAAATGGTTAAGTACGTTGGTATGGGGGAATGAGAAGTGGGAATGATCATTCCATTCCACCTCATTCCCGCGTACCAAACGAGGCGTAAATGCTCACTCATCAATGTTACCTAGTGCATGATTATATATTGTTCATATATTCAAATTTTGTAGAAGTGAATATTCCCTTATGCTAAATTTTATGCTTAAGTTACTTTACCATTTTATCATCATTTATCAGCCAAAGTACTCCATACTCGTTCTTTATTAGTGTTTCATATTGGATGGAAATTCATCTATGGGGTTCTTCTTAACACAATTTAGAGGAATTTGAGATCTTAATCGTCCAAAGTTATTAAGAGTTTTCGGGCCTAATGAATGTTGGGGTTCACCCCAAATCTGAAAATAAGATAGAGGAATTCATATTTATCATGAAAGTTTAAATAATACCCGCACTGGAATCTTGAAGGTTGCCAAAAGCAGTAATTGACCCTCGGAAATAACATAGGAAGCGATTATAAAAAAGGATGTGCTAGTATTGGTGAAAGTTATCCTCTTAGTGAGAGGGGGGGTCCTCTTAGAACTCTTAAGCGGTCAATATTATCAGGTTTTTTGAGTTATATACGTGGTAAGATGATGGCCTATCGGAACTCTTGAGTGATCGGTGTTCTCGGGATCCTTGAGGGATGTGAGTTGTGCGAGGGTTTTCAAGTTTCGTCCATGCGAAACTAGTATTGCTTGTATCAGTTATATTGATTATATTAATCATTTGTGAAGATAATTAATGTCTAGGGATTATAGTGTGTTTGGATAGACCACGTAAAAAATTTCTTTGCATCATGTTAGTGTTTGCACTTCTTATAATGTGTGTTTGTTTGTGTATTCTATTATCCCCAACAAAATATAAAAACAAAATATAAAGAAGATTTTAGGGTCTTACCTCATAAAAGTCCTTTAATATTTCGTCCAAGGCGACAGCGAGGGCGCAACTCGCTTACTAATTTGTTCCATGTATTTGCTATAAAAAAAACACGATGTGTAGAATTGCAGTTTATAGAATGAGAAACGCAATAGGATATTCCAAAAGGGCTGCAATGCATAACCTTACTTGTTGAGTCTCCTGCGTGTCGCGTGGCCCGCGGGTGAAATGGTGTCGTCACGATAACGAAACCACCTCTGCCGCCACTTGAGCTCTTGTCTCTCTCTCTATATATTCTCCTACACAATCCAAGATTAAAGGAAAATGTTAGGGGTAAACTCTCAATCATAACTCTAATCAATCCTTTAAGATTTTAAATTTTTAAAATCTCATGTGGGACCCGATATACTGTAATTAAAAGAGAGCGAGTGTGTGGTTGGAGTTATGGTTAGGGGTGTGCCACTCAAGATTAAAAGGAAACCAAAGTACAACTTAACTGATCCTTGTAATAATATACAATCAATGGATTAAACTGATAGGTGTGCTTTAAGAACATATTGGAAACTATAACAGTGTAATTGTTACCAAGTTACTTGTAGCACTTGTATTGAAAAACATCATATTTGTGAAAAAGGAGGTTAATAGTACCTTTTTCTTGTCAGAAGCGATCTGATTTAAGAAGAGTTCAAATAAATCGATAACCAATTAGTAATTTAAAATCAATATTTCGTGTAATCAGAAAAGTAAACTCCAAATATGTTCAAATATAAAAAATGTAAGAGGTAGTGTTTAGCATACTCAACAACCGCCTTTTGATGGTTTGATCGAAAAACTAGCTTTCAGTTCCGTGGAGCTAGTGCTAGAACGGAACCAATTTTATTTATTTTTATTTACTTTGTTTAAACCAACTCTAGTCATGTTAGAAAAAACAAATCCTGGTCCGATCCAATTTTGGAGTTTCAAAACATGGCCTAATTAGGGGCTGTTTGGTTGTATGTTTTTAACATGTAAAAGGATGGAAAGTATAAAAAAGTGAGTCTCAATGTCAGCTTTCATCAGTTTACGTTGTTTGTTTAAATTCTCTTTTACATGAAAAGCTTACACCTTTTGATGAGGTGTCACCGAAAGCAAATCATCAAAATTAGGAGTGATTTAGTTGGAAAGCTGACACAATGTCATAAACGTGTCAAAAAAATAATAAAAAAGTCAAAACCTTGTAGAAAGTGATGAGGTGGATACCCAATTTTCATTTTGTGTCATAAATACTCTAGTTTACATTATACTATCCAAACAATATAATACTATTATTTTAGGATTCACAAAGTTTCATAACCAAACAATGTAAACACTCGAAATGAAAGTGATGAGGTGGATAACCACTTTCTATTTTGTGTCATAAACACTCTGATTTCCGAATACTCAACTTTCATAAAGCTCAATCATCCACTTCCACGGATGTTATCATGTTGGTAACATATAAACGTAAAGCGCGTGGACGATCGACTGGCTCAGCACAGAAATGAGACGCGAAGGCGACTTTCACCGCTTCTCCCCAAACTTTTGTTTGACGAACAGTTATTTATAGAAGTTAGTTGGACCCGGGCTTCTTATTCCATCGCCCACCGAGATAGTATCGACACGTGCATCAAGCAATTTGTTACTTCCAAGCCAAATGCTGCAATTTTTTCCGGGAGGACCAAAGAGCCACCTTCAACCATATTGAATCGTGAACCAACAATATACATCAAACTTTGATACACGTGCATCGTGCCAGTGCAACCAAAAACCTAAACCTATTACAATACAAACTAACTATGATAACAGCTCAACATAATTCTCAAAAGGAAAAAAAATTAATAATCATACTCCCTTTAAAAGCACGAGTTCGGAAAATCTTTTTTAGACAAATATACCCCTTTATAGTTTGAATTATCTTATCTATAATTAAATTCTAATTTTCAATGGTCAATATTATCCTTCACTATTTTGAATATTTTATTTATATCTTAATCTATCCTAATCATAATCATATCTTATCCTAATCCTATATGAACCATGTTTAGCTTAATAATTTAAAAAAAACTAATATTAATAAAATATATAAAACATAAAAATGATATTAGTTTATTAAGATAAAGAAATTACAAGTAGATAACATATTATAATACATGAAGTATTGCAAAAAAAACCATAAAAAGTTTTAAAATTGCAGAAAAGACCCTGAAAAGTTCAAAATTATAAAAATCATCCCAATGTCTCAAAACTTTAAATAAAAAATAGGAAATTAAAAAATTAACATCGGTTTGTAAAGAATTTAAAATTTACAGTTAACACCTCAATGTCTCAAAAATTATAGAAACACCCTCAAAAGTTTAAATTACAGACAAGCACATTAAAATTCTAAAATTTTAAAACTTACAAACAACACAGATGAATTCAAGAGATTACCATGATACACCTAAAATTTTTAACATTTAAATTTAAATTTTTTAATTAACACCCTCAATATCTCAAAAATTATAGAAACACCTTTAAAAGTTCAAATTATAAAAAGTCACCCTAAAATTCTAAAATTTGTAAATAACATAAGATGAACTCAAGATATTACCCTTCGACACCTAAAAAATTAAAATTTGCCGAAATTAACCTCAAAATTTTTAAAAAAAACTCCTTCAAAATTTAAAAATTGTAAAAAAAACTCTAAATTTTCAAAATTTTTAACTAGCACACATCAAATTCGTCGATTGGTAGACCGCTAAAATTTAATATTTTTCAAAATTAATCTATAGTTTTAATAATTACAAAAGACACCCTCAAAATTTTAGAGTTACAAAAAATATACTAACATTTAAAAAATTACCACCAACACATGAAATATAGAATTTACAACTACCAAACTTAAAAGTAAATTTTTTTAAAAACTCTTTCAAAATTTTAAAAATTACAAATCACACCCTCAAAGTTCAAAACCACAAAAATGGGCTAAAATTTTAAAACTTGGCAAACAAAAGTGTAATTGTTTGGTATTTTTCATATATATATATATATATATATATATATATATATATATATATATATACATATATATATATATATATTAAAATTTCTAATTTAGGGATTTACTCCATTTTCAGCATCTAAGAATAGTCTAAGTTGATACTGGTAAACAAAAACAATAAGGATTGATTAAAAACATCCGGTTAATGGATAAAATTTTTAAAAATATTATAGATTAAAAATTATCGACACTATATAAATTAAATTAATTTTATATAATTTTAGTAATAAGTTGGGGTAGCCAAAATACATTTGTAACATTAATTGATAGATGTTTAAATCCATAGAAATGATAAAATACTATAATATTATACCTTAGTATTAATTGATTTTAATTTAGAAACTTTAATCTTTGACGTTAATAATATTTATAGGGTAAAAGAATACAAGGAATTACATATGGAAAAACTATTAGAATATTTAGGGATAACTTTAAAAGAATTGAGTTATTTCCATTGCAAATGGGAAAGTGATGGAAATAAATCTAAAATTCAGAAAACGTCAATGAATCACTTGAATGGGCATTAACATAAGACATATCTATTAATGAAGCACTGAATGAGTTACGTTAAAAAATAATTTAATAACTTTATCCTAATCAAAGAAAAAATCTTCATGGAAGACATAAGAAAAATTAGTAAGTATTCATAAATTCCATACTGTGTTCTTCAAATTAAATATTAATATTATAATCTAAGAGAAATTGGTAATGAATAATGCATGTATTTAGTTTAGATCTTTATAAAAAATGACAGGGATAGAGCAAAGGTAATATTATTGAAATAACAGAAATTCTTATTGGATGCACATCAGAATAATTCATTTTAGAGGAAAATAAAGAGATAGCTTCTAATTTATTTAAGTAATAAATTAGGAACACAAAGAATTTTATATATATGAAATTAATATTTATTCTCATTGAAATAGAAAGAAAATCAAAGTCTATATTTTGAGCAGTTTGTGTTGAACATCATAAGTACATTTGACTTCTTTGTATAGTTAAATGAGATGATATAAAATTAACGAGCCCAGGAAAGATAATAGCATAAAATACAAAATTAGCCTAATGTCACAATTGATGTAGATGATGAAGACAATACTCTAGAATTGCCCAAGAAATGATAAATGATAAACCTGAAGAAGTATTGATCTTAACTCAATAAAAAATAAAATAGAAGAAATAAAAAACAATATTTTCTGAATATTTTATAGAATAGTTTAATTATTTTGAGTGAAATTAGGAATATTTAGAATGGAGTTTCATGAATTTTTTTCAGTACTTTTATATTCTTATGTGGATATTTTTATCATATAAAAGTATACTACAGTTAGCATTAATCTTTAGTTTATATTTTTTTATGAAGTCTATCAATGATTAGGAATAAACTTTATATTCTCTTTTGCATCGTTTTAACATACTTTAAATCAATCATTTTGCCATATTGGTTATAAATATTCACCTTCCTTGTATAACATTATTTTAATATTTTTTACTTTGCAATGCTATACTTTCTCAAATAAAGCTTAGTTTCATATCGGTCAAAAATAATATGAAAATTTAAATTATTTTTAAATTATATTTGTTTTTTGTCAATTCAAATATCAACATGAAAATTTAAATTGGGTGTATCTCATTTAAACAAACATAAAAAAATAATTGGGATGTAAGAGTTTAAAAAAAATGAGCACAAACTGCCAAAAATACTTAATCATGGTATTAAATCACGTGCATTGCACGTGTGTAAAAACTAGTAATAATAATAACAGTCGGATTAAAGTAATGAAGATGACGAACTAAACGAAATGATGCTGCAAACCAACACACCCAAAGCGAAAACTAAACAAATAATACTAAACTAATTTACCCCCTGGCAAAGAAGCCAATGTAATCAAAGTCTTGGAAGCTACGTGTTCGCTTATATCACAAAAATCCGCGAATTAATTTCAAAATGCTTCGTTTGGATATCATAGTGTTTTTCTTGTTGTGTTTTTGTAAAAAAACACAATAATATTGTATTTTTCCCTTAAAATGTTTTCAAAACACCATGTTAAGTATTTTTGATCAACACTAGTTTGACTCATTATAACATTAGTATTAAACATATTATTAATGTATTATATATTAATTATAATAAAATATATTGTAAATAAAATGTTATAATATTTAGTTTACATTATTATAATATTATAAGTATTAAATGTAATGCAATATAATATTGTATAGTGTATTATAATATTATATTATACTTTAATGAGTTATATTATATTATAATTATTACATATTATTTTTAAATAATTATATATTTAATTATTTTGTTATATCAATTTGCTATTGTTATATATTATATTAATATTTTATAATAATATTATTTTATTATTAATATAATATTATACTATTATTAACATAATATAATATTATACTATTATTAATATAATATAATATTATACTATTATTAATATAATATAATATTATACTATTATTCATATAATATAATATTATTAATAATATTAATATTATGTTATTACTAGTATATTATTAATAAATTAATATATTATAAAATTTCAATATTATATAATATATTATAGTTTTTAATACGTTAGTGTTTATTAATAGTACTTTAATAATATATTAGTAGTTATGATATAAATAATATTATTATATTATGAATATATAATTTTTACATTAACATTTATTAGCAATAAATTATTTTATTGTTAAAAATATTTTACTTTAAAATAAATTATATTATTCATTACATAATATAATAATATTTTATATATTATATTATATTTACTATACAACATGTTATTATAATAATATTATTATATTGTTATGTTATTATTAAATACGTTACAATTATATAATATTTAATAATTATTACTTTATTAAAATTTATTTATTAAAAAGTTAATAATATTATTACGATTATAATATTGTATAGTATATTATTATATCATTATTATATTATTATTTATTATCAATAACTTTTTTATTTTTTTATTTTATTTATACTTTATTATTATATAATACATTATTAACATATTAAATATTGGTATTTTATATGTTATTATATTATTATATAAGATATTTTATTTATTATATTTTTATATTATTGAATATATATATATTACTAATATATTAAATTAACTATAATAGTATAGTATAATATAATATAATAAGCATGTTGATAATAACTCTATATTAATTACATTTAATATATTATATTAGATATTATATTAACACATTCTCAAACTCAAAACCAAAACATCAAACTTAAAACACCTAAAATGTGTTTTTAAATAAGTGGTGTGTTTTTTATTTGAGAATGATTTAGCTCAAAAAACACCATGTGAACACCATGGTTTCCAAGCACATGGTGTTTTGTTTTTGGTAAAAACACCATAGAAACAAGTAAAACACCATGGTATCCAAACGGATCCTTAGTTTTTAAGTTTGATGGCAAAACAAAAACCACACCACAGTAATTGTTGTGCGCCGTGCGGAAGCGTGCTCGATAACCAAACGAGTACACAAGCGATGAGAGAAGAGAACCAAAACAAATACGAGTGTAATGCACCAAAATACGGCATAAATCAAACCAAACATGGAGATTTACATGGTTCGGTAATTGCCTACGTCCACGAGGAGATGATGAGGAGATTTCACTATATGGAGGAGAAATACAATGAGTTACAACTCACAAAATCACTCAAATATAACCCTAACCAAAGCTCTCAACTCCCTCACAATATCTCCCTCTCAAAGTGTTCAAAAGACTCACAATTCTTTCCTTAAAAACCCCAAAAAACGTGTTTGTATCTATATCAAACACTCAATCCAAAAACCAATCAGGAAAACAAAACAGGCCCGTATCCTCTTTTCGGTCGACCGGATATGTCGGGTCGGTCGACCGGCTAGAGACCCGAATTCTGAACCTTGTAATGTGCACGTTTCTGGTCGACCAGCCATACACGTTCAGTCGACCGATCATACCCGTTCGGTCGACCGGCCATACCCGTTCGGTCAACCTACCAGAGACGGGTTTCAAATCCTGTAATTCAACAAACTGTCGGTGGACCGGCCCTATGCTGTCGGTTGACCGACCCGAGGGATTTCCTGTACTCGTATTTTTGCACAATTTTCTCAAATCCTTCGCCATTTTCTACAATAATCTACAACATTTCAGGAGCCATCAACAATAAGCTTTGACAGATTCTTCATGGATGCAGAAAATGCAAGCATGTTATCCCCAGTAGAGCATTTTCATCTGCTGCAATTAACAAAGCGAAACGAAGGAGTTATGTTGATAATAATGTATTGTAGTGGGTTTTAGAACCACATTGGTTGTGAGAACACACCTCACCATCCTCTACTTGTATAAATATATGTGTACACTCAATATTCAACTCAAGGGAATTTTACCCAAAATTCTCTCTTACTTTAACATGGTATCAGAGCTAGGGTTATTATTTTCCTTCCAATAAATTTTTTAACATTTCTGCGTTCTTTTGCTAAATCTTGGCATTGCTACTTTGCAGCCTCTTAACGCATTTCGCGTTCTTATTTTAACCTTCGGGTTTCTACATTAACCTGCGGGTTCTATTTTTAACCTTTGGGTTTCATTCTCATTCGGGTTTGATTTTAAACATTCGGGTTTCATTCTAATCTTCAGGTTCTATTTTAAACCTTTGGGTTCTATTTTAACGGTATCGTCGTTTCAAGACCATCTATTGGTCTCAAATTTATGGCATCGCCATTTTCAAGACCGTCTCTCGGTCTCAAATTAACGGCATCGCCGTTTTAAACCGTCTCTCAGCCTCAAACAAACGGCATTATCGTTTCGTAGTCAGCAACGATATTGTCGGTCTCAAATGAACGACATTGCTATTTCGCAGTTAGTAAACCCGGCTCGGGGCAACCGGGCTCCGGTTTTGCCTAGCCCGGGCCCATATTTCAGGGCCAGGCCATGTCGGGCCGGCCTGGATGAACAGGCCTAACCCAGCCCCTTGTATTTTGGCCCATGTGATTTAGCCCCAAAAGTAGCATTTAATGTTTCAAGGCCCATCCATGTCAGCAGTACAACAAAAGAGATTGTATTTTGAAAAAAAAACCTCGAAATTACCCCTCCACTTATCTTCCCCAAACGCCTCTGGTTCCCAAAACATAGAAAGTCACGCCCCATTAATGCGATCTGACGAAAAAATGGAGGAAAATGTCCCACCCTTTTTTTAACTCTATTATGAGCAATAACTCATGTTAGTTCTAACTTATTTCATGTCAGTTCTATCTTATTTTATATTAGTTCTAATTCATGTTAAAGCTAACTTTAAGTGGAACTAGCTTTATTACTTTGGCTACTTGGCCCAGTGGTAAAGCTTGAGAATTTGGAGAGGATGTCAGGAGTTCAAACCCCTACAACTACAATATATATTTAAATGTCTTTGATTGGGCCGTAGGGCTCTTTGTTAGTTCTAACTCATTTTATGTTGGTTCTAACTCACTTCATGTTAGTTCTAATTCTAATTCATATTAGGTTTAACTTAACTTAGTAGAACTAATGCTTATATTAGAAATAACACTAGCTGGAAGTAGAACTAACATAAAATCAACTAGAACTAACACGAGAACTGCTAAAACTAACATGAGCTCAACTAGAACTAACATACCACTGAACTAACACATATTAGAAATAATACTAGCTGCAGTTTAGAACTAACACGACATCAGCTAGAACTAACACGAGAGCCACTAGAACTAACATGGGCTCAACTAGAACTAACAGACCACTAGAACTAACGCTTATATTAGAAATAACACTAGCTGAAAGTTAGAACTAACACGACATCAGCTAGAACTAACACGAGAGCCACTATAACTAACAGGGGCTCAACTAGAACTAACATACCACTAGAACTAACGCTTATATTAGAAATAACACTAACTGGAAGTAGAACTAACATAAAATCAGCTAGAACTAACATGAGAACCACTAGAACTAACATGGGCTCAACTAGAACTAACATACCACTAGAAATAACACTAGCTGGAAGTAGAACTAACATTACATTAGCTAGAACTAACACGAGAACCGCTAGAACTAACAGGGGCTCAACTAGAACTAACATATCACTAGAACAAATGATTATATTAGAAATAACACTAGTTGGAAGTTAGAACTAACATGACTGAAAACACTCTAGAGGGGGGGGGGGGGCTGAATAGGGTCAATGCTAATCTAATTCGATATTAATGCCGATTAAAACTTATTAACAAATATATCCTAACAAGATAGATATTTGATTGAATTAAAGCAATGATATATATGCAAAGGGCAAACAATAAATAAGAAACAATATAAACAAACAGTGGACACAAAGAGCAAACCAAACACAACAGTATGATCACGGAGTTCGGTCCTTCCAACCTACATCTCCACTCCCTACTCTTGGGGAGAATCCACTATCACAAATGGGTTTTCAACGTTCACCTAAAATATTCACAATCGATTTTTAACGCTCACCGACAAACGTTACAACACACACAAAGTAAACGCACTCTACACCCTCTAAGTGTTGGCCTAGCCCGTGTCCTCTGCCTCAAGTGCTCGGATTTACAACCTCTCACTAGGCTTTACAACTGACGTTACTCCTCTTAGAATCGATCCCGTCTCTCACCAACCACTCCTTTCGGTGTACAAGTGTAATACAATGTGTAATCTCATAATAAGGCTCAAATACAAATGATTTGTTCTTTAATATAGATGAGAACACAATTAAAGCTCACTCTCATAATATCATAATCCCACAATCCAATATATAATGTATGGAATACTAAAAGCTTAAATAGGGATGTGTGTGATAAAATGAGTTTAATAGAATCTAACTCAAATAACAAACTAGCAATAATATGAATATGAAAATCAGTAACAAAATGCTAGATAAATGAGTTAGAAAAAACTTCTCTATAAACACGAAAGAGGATGAAGAAGATTTTGGATGAATTCCTCAATTGAAAATGTAATCTTCCTCTTTTGTAAACAAACACCAAACTCAAACTTGAGAAGAAACAAACAATAAAACCCTTTAAAACTCTTGTTAAAACCATTTTGGATGATTTTAGAAGTTAAATAATAGGGGGTATATATAGGATGAAAAACCAAAGCTCAAAACCCAATAAAATCTAGCAAACTACAAAAGGCTGGAAATATAGCCATTGGGGCTTATCAGTCGACTGACGGCTTGTATCAGTCTACTGATGAGCTGGTCGTTATAGGCAACTGACAGCTCATCGGTCGACTGATAATCATATTTTATTACAATTTCATACCCTCATTATCTATTTTATATAAATAAATATATCACTAATAATTGTTTTTATATTTAATTGCAGGTAATGAAGAATAAATCTCAAAACTCTCATCTCTCAACAAAAACCCCTTGAATAATTAAAGAAATGAAGCAAAGAAGTCCATTGGAAAATCAAATTGTTAATTTATCCAAAAGCCCAAAATCAAAACAATGAAGCATGAAGAAATGAAGAAAAGCTCAAAGGGAAATCAAGAAGCCCAATAGGAATTCAAGAAGCCAAAGTGAACAACCAAACCAAAAAACCCAAGCCCGAAGAAAGATCTAGCTTCGGACAACAACCAGAAGAAGGTCCGCATCGATGCCAGCATCGATGCCTGTATCGATGCCAGCATCGATGCCTGTATCGATGCCAGTATCGATACCCCTATCGATGCTAGTATCGATACGGACGTACATGTAGTTATAACCCAAAGGCTGAAATTTGTTATTTTTGGATAAGATTTCAATCCAAGGGCTCTCATTCACTGATGTTTACTATAAATAGGGGTAGAGAGTGAGAGGTTAGGGGTGTGAAAAAATTTATAACTCCATTTGGAGAGGAGGGCTACTCTTAATTGAGATGACCTTCCAAAAATTATAACTTTTGTTGCAATTAATAATAATAAATTTTCTCCACTTTAAATTCGTCTTTTCGCCTCTTTGTTGAATGATGAGGATGGAGATGAAGAGCAATTTGAAGGTTTGTATTTCTTTTATTTTTCTCTTTTATTTCTTTTTAGTAATTTCTTTATTACTGCTTATTAGTTAGATTTACATTCATGCTTGTAGTGTAGATTTATTTTCTTATATTTTTATTTCTTTTTGCACTTTAATTTGTATAGTAGATTTATTTTCTTGCATTTAATTTTTGCAATTTATTTTGTAGTTTAGATTTTAATTCTTTGTAGTTAGATTTATTTCTTGTTCATAGTTTAGATTTTTTTTCTTTTTATTTTTGTAATTAGTTCTTTTTCTTCTTGCTTTTATTAATTGAGATGTGAAATTAATTCTTGTAGTAATCATAGAATTGTATGAAACTAGTCTAATTTCCTTTATATTGTATGAATTATTCTCTTACACTTAAAATGATCATGTTTAGGATAATCAATTAGAGAACTAATTGGTAGAAGAAGAATTTGATAATCTATGCTTAGCTTAAATGGTTTGATAGGTTATACTTATGAATTCTAGGATTACTATCTTGTTGTTATTCTTATCATGATTTTTATTTTGACTTAGATGATAATTTGATAGGTTATACTTTACTTAAATGGTTTGATAGTCTATGCTTAATAAATCTAAGTTGAAATATGATAAAAAGAGAGTAGTTTGTATTTTATAATTAAGATTCGCTAGTGGATTCAATTCTAGATTTCTCATATCTTTAATTGAATCCTCCATCTTGACTTTCTTGAAATTTTTTTTCATTCTTGATTTTATTTCTTAATTTTATTCATTTTTCTTTCTTGCCTTGTGATTTTATTTATTCTTTGATTCTTTCTTCTCTCCTCTAAAATTCAATTTATTGTCTCTTGCATATATTCACAACAATCACTCATCACAATCACACTTATTCTTTAATCCTATTTTGTCATGCACACAACATAAGAACATATTCTAAATAATCTCTTAAAATCACCTTCCTCGTGGGATCGATAACTTTTTATATTTTAACTTGATCAATTATGCACTTGCAATTTTGGTACATAATTATGTCGCATCAAGTTTTTGGTGCCGTTGCCGGGGAAGGTGCTAAAATAAGATTTTATTATTTTGGTTTTTTAACTTGTGTGTTTTCTTGTGAAGGAACCGCTTGGAGGTTAAAAATCTTGGATTGAAGATCAAGAACTTGGAGAATTGCTTTCGGATAAGTCTTCTTTCTAGCGTTTTCAATTCTACCCTTTTTAGTTAGCTTCACAATTAGAGACAATTAGGATTTTAAAGAAAAAACAAAAAGATTTTATTTTTGTTGACCATAATAAAATCCATCTTTTACTTGAACATTAACTAACAAGATAATAAATTCAAACAAGAGCTCTCTTCTCACATTTGATTGTTGTTGACCATAATTAAAAATATATATTTTTCCCCATCCTTTTTAGTCGCTTTTAATTTCTAGGGTTGCATTTCATATAGTTTGAAGGAAATTACCAAAGTGATTGTAGCACTTGATTTGGCACATACTTAAAATATTGTTAAGGGCAAAACCCCTAATCAAGATAAGGTAAGGGATTTCATCACCCTTTTCTTAGCCCACAAATCACTAATTCCTCACTTCACAAACCCAAGCCTCCTAAAACTCATTAGACGTTGGCCCCTAAGGACTTGAGCTCAATAAGAAATAAGAAATTCTTAAGTGAACCGGTTTAAGTTTTCTCATATTAGTTGGTGTCTAAGGCAAGGTTTAGGGGTTGCGTAAAGCGCTCCGCAAGGAACGAGGTACTTAATTGATCTCTGATCACCCTCTAGTACTATCCTTACCTGGCTAACTACCTGGGTAAAACTTTAATCTTTTCACTGTAGGAGTTTTTTGTTAGGAGCTGGTCTAGTTGAGTTAGGCTAAACCCTAGAATTAGAGTGATTGAAAAGTGATTGCTTTGATTTGTTTTAGTTAGGATTTTTCTTTATCCTTTTCTTCTCATAAAAAAACTAATTTTATTTCTTTCTTTTTAAAAAAATTATAAAAAGATTTTGGTGTATGCAAACTTGGGTTAGGGATAATTCTCATCGTTTAATCCGTGTTGAACTAATCCAAGAAATGACAAATCAACCCGTTCTCCAGGATATGTGTTACCCCACCAGAAATGCAATTCCATCTTGCATAAGACTCCTCGAAGCAAATGGAGCAAATTTCGAGCTTAGACCGTATTACATAAACATGCTTCCCAAATTCCTTGGAAATGAAACAGAAGATGCATATATTTTTATTTCGGAATTTAAGGAAGTGTGTATTATGATTAAAATAAGAGAATTAACCGAAGATGCGATTAAGATTAGATTTATTCCATTTGCTCTTAAGGATAAAGCTAAAAATGGCTGTACAGCTTATCGACAAATTCCATCTCAACTTGGGATGAATTTGTCACCGTTTTTCTTAAGAAAATTTTCCCTTTTCACAAAACGGTAAAGCTAAGGAACAACATTCAAAACTTTAAAATTATCCTGGGAGAGCCATTCTGAAAATATTTCGACCGATTCAAAGATCTTTTAATCCAATGTTGTCACGCCCCGCTTCCCAAAATACCAGGGAACCGGAACGTGAACAAGCCCGCGACGTATTAGACTGAGGAGAGATAAGTGCTAGACCCCGTCTTCTCAATCTAATACGCTAAGCGTCAAGAAATACAAACAATGCGAAGTCACAGGTCCCCGATCACAGATAACAAGAATATAATGAACAACACAGAATAAAATAATACATATCATAAATGAATATCATCCCAGACATAATATGCAGGCCAACATGCCCATATACAAAACGATCTGAATGAAATACTGGAAATATAAAATACAATGATCCAACGGAAAGAAATACTGTAAAAAGAAAACTAAGATCAAATAACTAAACTTCAGCTTCTTCTGCTACACCGTCTTCAAGGTACTCCTGCTGTGAATCCTCTGGCTCCTGCTGAACCTGCTCTTCTCCTAAGTCTGACGTACACCAGAGAAAAACAGGTGTACGTCAGCGTGTGGGTGACACACGGCAAGATCCCACAGAAAGAAATAGGAACGATCGAACGACCAAAGCAAATACAGTGATAACAATAATAATAACTTGCAAATGGAATTACTAATAATCTAATTGCAATCTATCACTGAAATAAAATCATCAGAAGAATCTAAGAAAACCATCCAAGTGTCAAGATCACGCAGCTAGTCAACAGGGTAATCATCCAAGTATCCTAGTCACACGGCTAGATGGGATTAATACTTAAATACCTATAACTTGAGACGTAGTACGTCGAGCGAAATAATCCAAACAAGGAAACCCTCATGTATATACCATATGTCTCAAATTATAGATAATTAAATATTAACCCCTATCTATGTATGAACAGAAATACAACTAGTCTACATCTCATAAAACCAACAAAGACCACCATAAAACACCCAAGCATATTATTCTTATTTTACATGTTATTTGAATTGGGGGAGAATATTTTGAAGTATATAATCGGGTCCCCGTAAAGTCGTCCGGGGGCCGCCTTTAAGTCAAGTATTGGCCCTCTGGCCCATGTACATAACACTCACGATATCACGATAACAAGAAAGCGCTGTGCCCGTTTATATACATACTATATTCTCCGTCCAATTCCCCTTTAAAACCCCATGTTTGTCAAATTAATTAAGCAACTGTACATGAAATATTATGCACTAGCCACGGAGTTACCATGGAACAACTTCTGTAAAACTATGAAAATAACCGTGATCCACAATACGTCCGATCAAGAGTGCATCGTCTAGTCAATGCTATAATAATAATAATAATAATAATAATCAAGGAAACCTCATACCGGGATATCGATATCGAGGGAACTCGGGACTCCTCACATCGGGATATCGATGTTGAGCAAGTATAGCCATGCTTTGAAGCACGCTTATAAATCATACTTTTAACAGAAGTCGTCTTCATGTACAGTCTCTCCTATTTGATAACAACTAAGTGATAAAACACAAGCTTTCACACAACTATTCATGTCAAGCAATCCCACGCATATAATAATATATCACAGACTAATCTAATTAACCAATTACTAACAGTTATAAATATTGAAATGACAAGTCAATAAGTAACGGGATCTTGCCTCGGGGTATTTGTCGAACGTGTCAACACTGATGGCGCGGATCGGATCTGACGCGGTGGAGCGCGACGTCGGGGAACTCCGACGAGGGGCTGCGGGATCTCAACAACGCTCGTCGACGACAAGGGGGCGGACTGGGACTAAGCACGACACGCAGCGACGGATCCGACAAGGGGCAGGGTCGATGGGGCTCCGATGAGGCAGCGGTGCTGAGGTGGCCGGCGGAGGAGGCTGTGGGGGAGAACCGAGGTGGAGTATGGGGACGAGGGCGGTGGCCAGAGGGCACTGCTGGAGGCGGTGAGTTTGGAGCAGATCTGTAAAACCCCGTAAATTAGAATATTTTATGATAAATAATAATAA
>BQKN01061841.1:0-45297 GCA_022839385.1 Asparagus kiusianus
AAAAAAAAGAAGAAATCAAAAAAATGGAGATGAGTTGTCACCTTATTATAGGATGATGTGAGTGATTTTTTAAGAAAACTTGTTTTGATGTTGTTTGGTTGGCCAAAAAAATAAAGAAATGAATTATAAGAAACCAATTTCTTAAAAAAGTTTGTTTGGTTCATTCTTAAAAATAAGAAATGAAATGAGATGAGATGAGCTGTCATTGTATTATTGGGTGATGTGATCCAAGATTAAGAAATGCGTTTTCACAACTTTTTGGGATGAAAACAAAGAAATGAAATGTTAATTAGATGTGATGAGTTGTCACAATCTTATTGGATGATGTGGGTAATTTTTAAATATGAGATGAGATGAGTTGAGTGATGTTGTTGATGAAAATAATATTTTATTAGATGTGGTGGATGTGATGGATGAGTTGTTGGGTAAAAATAATATTTTATTAGATGTGGTGGATGAGTTGTTGGATAAAAATAATATTTTATTAGATGTTGTGGGTGAGTTTTAGGGATGGAAATGTGTGAAATTGTACTTTTTGATATTTCTTAGTTTTCATTTCTATATTTTGGTTTTTAGGAAACCAACCAAACAGCCCCTAAGTTGAAAATATTTCCTAATATGGTATTCATTTGGTCTCCAGTGTCATTTAGGCAATTTAATTTGGCATTTTTAGCAATAAGGTCATTTTTTCATAGGTGGCTAATATTCTAGTAAACTGTGATTTTTTTTCTAGAAAATTACTTCCATTCCCTAAACTATCAAAATTATTAATCTATATATTTTTTTCTTCTTCAACATCCCCCAATTAAAATTTATTCTATCCCTTTACTAATAAGGTCTCCTTCACTCTCTTTTTCTCTCATCAAAGAAACATTCTGTCTCTCTTTCAACCTCCCCCAATTCAAACTCAAACCTAAACCCAAACTCAAACCCAAATCCAAATTAGTATAGGCTTTGATGAAGGTTGCTAGGGTTGGATTAGGATTTGAATCTAAATTGAAAGAGGCTGAAGGAGAGCGAGGGGCCCCATTAGTGAAAGAGAAAAGAAGGTGAAAGAGGGTATTATTAGATAAAAGGGTGGAAGAAATTTAAATTAGGTGAGTTGAATGAAAATAAGGATGTATATTTAATAAATAGCAAAGTTAAAATGACTAAGTAACACTGGAGTTCAAATAAAACTTTCAGAGCCAGCTGAAAAGCTTCTTGCTAGTGAATATAGCATGATCACCCAGGTGGCTCATCTCAGTCTTCATTTTCTTTATTTTTTTATTTCTTTTAGGAAAATGATAGAGGCACACCTCAACCACAACTCTAACCACATCATTTCCCTCTTTCACTACAGTACACAGGACCCCACATGATATTTTAAATATTTAAAATCTAAAACCCGGTGTGTTGTAGCAAAAGAGAGAGTATGATTAGAGTTATGATTTGGGGTATGTCCGTAATGTCACTCTTTCTTTTAACGTTTTACCTTTCTGAACGTAGACAGTAAATTATCTGACTCTCTTCACAACTTTTTTCAAAAATATCTAATCAAATCTGGGGAGTTGCCAAAGTTCGACTTTGGGTACTCTGTTTTGTATTGTTTATTGTCAGCGCATGTATATCAATCTAATCACTCAAATCTTTTGCTAGCTGCTGTCGCACCTAACATGTGGGAGCCTCTGAACACACACCTAACATGTGGGAGCCTTTTGAAAACAATAGCAGCGATGGTCTTATCCTTCCTCTCTTATGGCAAAGAGGCTCAATATACGTGTTGACTGTAAATTTGACTGGGATATATCCAACTATTTTAGCAGCGATGATTATATTCAGTCTCATATCATTAGCAGTCCTTCAAGCATCTCGTGTCTATCTACGTCTCTTCACCTTGTACATCATTTGATAAACCTTAAATTATGGACAAATATTAGAAAAACATCGCGAACATCACCAGAGAGATATGAAACACCAAACTAGGCCAGACCAGGCCAAAACAAGCTGCGCCACTATACCGCGGCTGCCTACGTACCCTTCACCGGGATCAAGCTAACCGTAGTTCTGCTATTGTTCTCCATCGTAGTCTCCACCTCACCCCATCATCGTCCCAAAGAGTCATGCCCTCTTGAGCAAATCAACACGGGCTGATATGAAACAAGTCCAAGCAATGCTTAAACTTGCTACCTGCGACCACCTTGGTTAACATGTCTGCGGGATTCTCATTCGTGTACACCTTCATAAGAGAAATATCACATTCTTATATGACATCCCGCACAAAATGATACCTGACATCGATATGCTTGGTAAAGCATGATGAACTTGATTCTTTGCTAAGTGAATCGCATTCTGACTGTCGCACCACAAGTTCACTTTCTCCTGCTCAATCCCCAAATCATCAAGAATACGCCACAACCACAATGCTTCCTTCACTCCCTCCGTCATGGTCATGTACTCGACCTCTGTAGTAGAAAGTGTCACTGTAGCATGTAACATCGATCACCAACAAAATGGAGCTCCATGTATCTTGAATACATAACCAGTAGTAGATCGTCGTCTATCTAGATCGCCCGCATAATCAGAGTTAACAAACCTGTCAATCTGACATGTATCTCCATCAAAATACAGACCCGTATCTATGGTACCTTTCAAGTACCTCAGGACCCATTTCACCGCTTCCCAGTGCGCATTTCCCGGATTCGTCATGAACCTGTTAACCACACTAACCGCCTGTAAAATATCTGGGTATGTACACACCATGACGTACATCAAACTGCCAACTACACTAGCATAAGGAACACGCTCTATGTGTGCCTTATCTTCCGCTGTAGTGGAAGATTGTTTACCTGAAAGCCTGAAGTGTGGAGCCAATGGAGTCGCCACCGACTTTGTACTTTGCATCCCAAACCTTACGATCACTCGCTCTATGTGGCCCTTCTGGCTCAAGAACAATCGCCGATTCGCCCGCTCTCTCTTAATCTCCATACCCAGTATTTTTCTTGCAACGCCCATGTCCTTCATCTCGAACTCTTTACAAAGTTGAGATTTTAACCTATCTATCTCCATCCTGCTCTTCGAAGCAATAAGCATGTCATCCACATACAAAAGGAGATAGATATAATCACCTCCACAAAGCTTCCGAATGTAAACACAATAATCGTAATCGCTTCGGGAAAACCTATGCTTTAGCATGAAGGAGTCAAATCGCTTGTACCACTGCCGAGGAGATTACTTCAATTCATAGAGTGACTTCCTCAAGCGACATACATGATACTCCTTATCCTCAACCTTGTAGCCCTCAGGTTGATGCATGTAGATCTCTTCATCCAAGACTCCATGCAAGAAGTCTGTTTTAACATCGAGTTGTTCTAGCTCAAGATTACCATGAGCAACAATACTCAATAGCATCCGGATAGAAGTATGTTTCACCACTGGAGAAAAATATCTCATTGTAATCCACACCCTCTCTTTGTGCAACCCTCGCCTTGTACCTTGTGTAAGCGTCAAAGATTGCCCATAGGTCCCCGCATGTGGCTCGAGACAGGGAGAAGACGATGAACGTTGCTATGAGCGTTATAGAAGCTTATTTGACAATGAAAAACGCATGAAGTGAATCGACAGATCATACGAAGCAACGGAACTTCGGAATAACGGAAACAAGAGCTGATCAGGAGCCCCATGTCGTTTACGAAAGGCGGAACACCCCTCGTGTCCCATTTACTTCATATATGATTCAATCATGGGAGCCCGTAGATCTCCTCGTTGGCTTTCCGACGCTTCTTGAACTGCATAATTCCGAGTCCAGACAACAAATATACGGTGAAAACAAACTCGACGCACCAAAAATAAAAAAACCAAACCGAGACACCCCGGGGTGTCTTGGCTTGGCCAAGACACTTACAAGTGTCTCGGCCAAGCCGAGACACTCCCAAGTGTCTCGGCTTAGCCGAGACACTTGTAAGTGTCCCGGCCACGCCGAGACACTCATAAGTGTCAGCAACATGAAAATGCTGATTTTGGTTATTTTTGACAGTTTTTTTGATTGTTAACCACCTAGATTTGCTCCAATTGATCTGATAATATGGTTAGGTGGTTTCAATTGAAGATAAGAGGGAATCGGCCATTCTTATCCGAACACAGGGCTTCTGAAGCCTATAAATACAGCCCAGGGCCTTCATTTTTTCTGATCTGGAATTCTCGAGCGTTGGCGAAGCCCTGCCGGATTGAGGACTGAAGAGCTACGAATTTCAGAGAGGAGGAGGAGACTTCAGTGGATTCTTCGGCATAAAAAAGAGGAGTTCGTCAGATATGCAGCCCGGTTCGTCCCTAAAGATTACCTTGTTGCGGTGATCTTAAGAAGAGCAATTATCTTGCTGTTGTCGAGATAAGCGCTTTGGTTTCTTGATTCCATCGTGAATCAACGAAGCTCCGGATCTGATCTGATCATTTGGTAGTCCATGGATATCAACGTGCCCATCACAGGCCAAGATCCCACGCAAGCTGCGGGTGATAAACACCCGTTGCGTTTGTTTGATGAGAGTTGTATTTTTTTTATTTTTTATGTAAGAAAGTCTTATAAAAAGACTAATTTTACTTTGAATCTGTAATCGATAAATGTGTAATAGATTCAGTAATGAAGACATCAACTTTCACCGCAAATAAGCTGGCGACCACAGTGGGAGCCAACAACCTCGCTGTCGAGACTATCATGCCGCAGCCAACGATCAAGATCCCCGTGGCTGAAGAGGTCGAATACGAGTTCGACCAACAGAAATTCAAGGAATATGTCTCCTCCTCCTCCTCCTCCAGATCTTCTTCTTGCAAACGCAGGAAAACCACTGCCACGAAGAACGTGCCTTCAGATCCGAAGACCAAGGCTGATGATCTGAACCCGAATACAGTGAAAGACCCCTCTTCGGCCTCTAAAGAAACCAGATCCAACGTTCGTGACAACTCTTCGAAAGTCAATGTGTTGCCCGTTGAAAGTGCACCAGTGCTGACGAAGAGGGCTCGTCAAAGGTATCGTCGACATCTCGTGCGCCAATTTGCCAAGGCTTTGAAGCCTGTCGACGGGATCTGCTATGATGCGGATCTAAAACTCAGAAAGAGCCAAGTATTCCAGTAACAAGCTTCGGGAACCTCCTCCTAACCACCTACTAACGAATGGGTTCGTGTCAAATGGAATCGTTCAACTCTTGAGGAGCGCATTCAGAAGCGTCGCGCACTTCTTACACATGCTCAGATCCTGGTGCGAAAAGCACAAAAAATGCAAAAGGAAGAGGCGGTTAAGAGATCACCGAGATCCAAACAAATTTGGATGCCAAAGGCTAAATCGACGCTTAAGGCAAAAGCATGCAACGTTGCTCCCCAGCCTTCGTTAACTTCGGATCCTGCTCCTTCCGCTCCCATGCCCCCGATAGAATCCTACGGCGGTATGAATCTCTTCAGAGTTAGAATTCCATTGAAGGATCGCCTCAGTCCTCAACATGAAGATCGAGGCAAAAACTCCTATTAAAGAACGCTTGGGCCCAGTGAAGGAACCTCAAGCAACTCAACAAGCTGGGGGTCGCACGCACCCTCATGACAATATGAAGCCTTCTCATAAGGAGAAAATTCCAGCAACTGACCGCATCAGACTATGAGTCAAAGGCCAGGAGTCCGTTAAGGTTTCACCCTCAGAAAGGTGTGATCCTAAACGTGTGACTCCTGCAGACACTAACAAGGAGTTGTTTACTCAGACGAAAACGTGTCAGACAGACGAACGCGTTATACCTGAGAATTCATGTAAACAACCGATAGGTTGCTTTGACCGCAACGTCGAGGAGTTGTACTATCAGGCTGGGGGTACGAATAAATCTTGAAAGAGAAGTACCCGGGAAGCAGACTCTCACTCTCCGTGTACCAAAATTATCATCGCAGTACTATCAGCGTGTAGCTACCCCAAGACTACTCCACAGAGGGTCTCGATATTCCAAAGGCTTTCCTATGAAGCGTCGGAAACCAAGCCAAGGTGTTTCCGTAGAAAAAGATCAGCTGCGTGAGACGACGAACTCCTAGAGGTCACTATCAATATGGCTGATAAAGGGAAGTCAACGCGAAGTTTCAGTTCTCGTTATTTTTCAGATGTATCCCAACGTATAACTCGGTTACGCGTAGGAACTACTATGCGTAGGGATTATCAAAGGATGAATAGCGGATTATCCTTAGATGATGAAGTATCAGATGCGAACTCTGCCATTGCTTCTGATATTACGGTGTCCAGCATAGGACAATCTCGTGAGGCGTTCATGATCAACCCTGAGCAAATGACCAAGATCATCGAGGATTCTTTGGCTAAGCAAAAAGAGAACTTCAAGTTCAAATTGGAAATAGCCATGATACAGATGAACTTGGTGAATCCACGCATTTTTCCTTAGTTTATAGATGTGAAGCCATGATCCTTCTGGAAATTCAGATGCATATGAAGCAATTTAACCTCATATACTGGCCAGAGGCTAGGAAGCAATTTAACCTTATAATCCTATTGGAGGTAAGGAAATAGTTTAACCTCATAATCTCATTGGAGGTTACGAGAGATCGACAAAGGTGTAATGTTAACATATCAACTAGAAAGGGGACTGACAGAGGTGTAAGTCCAAGGGTACATACTATTCAGAGGTGTAGTGTTAACATGATAGTAGGGGAAGTCAATAGAGATGTAATGTTAGCCGGTCGACAAAATCAAACTGATAGAGATGTAATGTTAACATATCAGGTTTGCAAAGTTAGTACTGCTCAGAGGTGTAGTGTTAACATAATAGTTCTAATGAATTTTGACAGAGGTGTAATGTTAACGTGCCAAAGGGAGTGACCGACAAGGTGTAGTGTTAACTGATCAGTTAAAAAGAGTCCAAGGGACGACTACAGTTTAGAAGTGTAATGTTAACTTAATGGTAGATAATCGATGGAAGTGTAATATTAACTGATTGGTTTTTTAGCAAGGTGGATTGATAGAGATGTAATGTTAACTAGTAGAATCCGAAAAGATAAGCTAACAAAGGTGTAATGTTAGCCAATAAACAAAATGATCTGACAAAGGTAATAATACCCAGAACACCGCAGTTGACAGCGATCCAGAAGTGGATGAAATCATCATGGCCGATGCACCCTCCAAAAATACTAGGGGTCGTTCAAATGCATCCCCTACAAATAACAATGCTGGGGGTGATCCCGCCAAAGATAATAATACTGAGGGTGACCTTATTATTCCTCTTAGAAATCGTCCAAAACATGATACAGACGAGGATGAGAAGATAAAAGACCCCGAGAGAAAAATTAATGCTCTAATGTCTGCTCGAGATGTAAAGAAGACCAGCATTCTGTGTCCTTACCCGAAAGAGTAGGATTTGATCCCGTAACCAGCGAAGTTCAACCTGATCAACTTCACGACGTTCGACGGGAAGGGCTCACCTACTCAACATCTAATCTACTTCAAGTCCCACTTGGGCACAATCTCCGGCAATAAAGCCTTGATGGTTCGGTCATTCGTCGGCACCCTTCGCGGGCCTGCCTTCGATTAGTATCGCCGTCTCAAGCCTAAAAGCATCAATAGCTGGGACTATATAAAGAGCTCATTCCTCGGCAACTTCTTTGACGACGATGCCGAGATATCCATCAGGATACTCTTTGAGGAGAAACATGTCATGCCCCGCTTCCCAAAATACTCAGAAATCGGAATGTGAACAAGTCCGCAACGTATTAGATTGAGAAGAAATATACACTATTATTTTTTCTTTTTCTTTTCTTCTCAATCTAATATGCTAAGCATCAAATACGTAAAATGTCAATCACAGGTCTCCGATCACAATAGAAAGAATATAAAGACAATCCAGAATAAGAAATAAACATATCATCCATAGCAAATCATCCCAGACATAAAAATACGGGTCAAACATACCCTTATTACAAAAATGGTCCAACTAGGAATAAAAACACATAGTCTGTGATAAAAGAAAAATACTGGTAAAATAAATAAATCCATCATCAAACTAAGGACAATACTATAAAGAGTTCTAATGTTTATCAGCTACTGCAGAAAAGAAAAACACGTCTAGGCTTCAGTTTGATCTTCCACTCCATCGAAAGGACATTCCGGCTGGGCATACATTGGCTCGACTGCATCATCGAACTGAACCTGTTCGTCTCCTAAGTTTGACTCACACCAGAGAAAAATAGGTGTATATCAGCGTGTATGGCACACAGCAAGATCTCACATGAACAAATAAAACGGTCGTAAGACCCATGCTATAATAGTAATAATACTAATATGAAAGACAATGGTACATGCAACTTGAAATCTAATAATAACATACAACTATGTGGAAACGGTAACTGGGTTGAATACTAATCATCCTAAGACTCACTGGTCCATCTCTCAAATAGGTCCAAGTTCGCATTACCTGAAGACTGACTGTTCACCATCCCCTACGTGCATCCAATCCCGCGAAACAGGCGGCTAGAGGACTACACGTAATCTGATCTTGGCCCGGTCCAGACTCAGGCAAAGCTCAGGTGACGAAACAGGTCACGGATCCAAGTGGCGAAACAGGTCACTTGGTCCATCAAACCAACCCTAGGACGAAACATGTCTCTGGTGCGGCCTGGAAGTTAAGTCAACAATCACATTTGATCATGCGAACTAAGACTTTCCTAACCCAACTCTTTTCGTTTTTCTCAGTCAACCATAATCTTCACTGATACTCGGGTTCACCACCTAACTCGGTCAACGCACTCACACATGTCACTAAGTCTATTCATGACGCACGAGGCCACTAAGTCATGAACCACTAAGGTTCTCAACACATCAACAGATCATGAATATAGTATAGTATGTTAAACATGATTACACAGGTTTATGTAGCAGAAATGAGAACTATAATGAACATGAAATGCATAAACAAATACTACAGCATGACTGCATTCATGAGGGACTTCATCACTACTGGAATATCCAAACTCCTCATGCAAGTTATTTGTACTTAAGCATTCTCTAATATAATAATATGGTAAAAGAAAACTAGAAACCGATACCGTTTTGCACATGAAATGTCACGCTCTACGACGATCAGCCATACTATCATAAATAATAAATATTCCTTTTCTAAAATTATTCTTTAAAACCATTACTCATTATAACTAATTTAAAATGAATAAAGATTTATATAATATGACATAAAATTCCTTTCTACATGTAAAGTAATATTTTTCTATTTTATAAATTACCTTAATTAATTCATTTTCGATAAAATTTCGTAAATTCTAATTTTTAATACATAACTTGTCATTTCATGTCCAAAATTCTTAAAAATACTAACAACATTATTAATCTAATTTTCACGGTGCACTTGCAATCATCATTCTACGCAGATATTCAAAAATACGTATTAACCACAATAATAAATTAAACATATTAAATCATCATACTAACAACAATATTACCACAAAACAATTTATCTATATCTAATCATCATAATAACACGATATTGTTCGCGGGAAAAATCGTGTCTTTCTTCATTGATATCATTGCCATCTCAATAACTGTTTATCGGTTACAAAGATCCGGTCTTTTTATAAGATCCGGTTACAATGAAAATCAAAATAAAATAAAAGAAAGATTACAAATTTTTCTTTTGTTTGTCGAACAAATCACGAGCTCCTGTTTTGCGGTCACTCGCTTGCGTGGGTTGTTTGCCTGCGCCGGGGTTTATCCGTGGACCACCACGAGATCTAGATCCGGTCGGATCTACGCAGTATAACAGGTACTATTTCACCAAGGAAATAATAGCCGGGAGGGATTGTTTCACCAAGGAAACAACCGCTCGAATCTCGGGATCAAAGAACCAAGCTTTGATCCGGAGTGTACCTACGTAGATCTGAGATCCGGTCCTCTCAAACACCTGCCTTATTTGACGTTGATGATCGCCGAGCACCAGATCTAGATGAGCAAGCCTTTGAAGTTCCAAAGTTGAGATCTTTTTTAGATCTGAGTCTCCAATCCAGCAGGGCTTCGCCTCTCTCCAAAATTTCCAACCTCTTCAACAAATGAACAGAAGTCCTATTTATAGGCACTCAGAACTGTGCCCGCACACAGTTCTAAGCCTAGCCACCCATGGGTGGCTCGGCCTTGGCCGAGCCACCCTGGGGTGGCTCGGTTTCGGCCGAGTCCCCCAGGTGTTTGTCCGTTTCGTCGTTTTCCGTTATTTCCGGTTCCGGTTCTGTCCGTGATTCGGTTGTGGTTGACTTGGTCCGGAATCGATTTGTTGATTCCCGATTTGGCAGTAAATCCACTTCTGAGTTCGAGTCTAAAACCGATCTTGATTCGATCGTGATTCATCCGAGTTCGCTCTTGTTTAGATGACTCGTTGACTCCTCGAACCGTTGTCTTGATTCCGCATGCGAATGCATTCCGTTACTCACGTGCAATTTGTTGACCTCGTCGCCTCGTCACTCGATGGTTCGTTGATTTGTCGAATCCCTGTGTCGAGCTGTGCTAAGGGACCTATAGGCAATTTTATACGCCTACAGATACCCCCTCCAAAGTATTTCAGTCTCATTCTTTTATAGAAGAGTCTGGAATACTTTGGATGTGATTGTCCTAACCTTCAGTCGGTGTAATGGGACTTTGGAATGGCTTCTATTCTGGATTCCTTCAATTCCTTCAGGCTATTCGGTGCTTTGTCGAACATCTGTAAGGATTCCGGTGCTGCATTTATTATCTGACCGTTGTCGTAATTTTGAACTTGAAGTCGGTTCTTGATTTCTTGACTTTTTTAGCTCGAGTTGGTTGATTCAACATAGAACTGATCATCGATTGACGGTGTTGAATCTTCATTTACAACGCGTTGTCCGACATTTGAGCTTCTTTGTGACGCGTTGTCTGGCGTTTAAACTTCATTACGACGCGTTGTCCGGCCTCCAGGCTTCATTGCGACGTATTGTTCGACGTCTGACACAGTTTATACTCGTACGTCTTCTAGAGTATACACAGTTTAAGCTCTTAAGGTATTGGAGCGTGGCGAATACTTGAGTCACGAGACCAATCCATAGAATTGATGCGTCAATGACTTGTATTTATAGATTTTTTGGCAAATTCTCAGCCATCAACGGGTTTGATAAGCCTTTACCGACTACCGTTTGAATCGGGCTAGCATGCGGTTTGTTTAAATGCGTTCGCATGTAACGTTGTGCTCAGAGATTGAATTCTTCGAGACTTTGTGCTATGATGTCGAATACATAGACTTCGCCATTGTTACGGGAATAGGCTACCCGGCGACACGTGTGAGGTGTTGATTTTAGGATTTTTGGCTAACCCCCAGCCTTCAACGGATTTGATTAGCCTTTACCGACTACCGTTTGAATCGGGCTAGCATGCGGATTGTCTAAATCCGTTCCGCACGTGACGTTAAGCTAAAAGAGTTAACTCTTTTAGTGCTACGATATTGAATACGTAGACTTCGTCTTTCTTCTGTGAAAAGACTAAACAGCAACGTGTATGAGACGTTGACTTAGGATTTTTGGCAAATCCTCAGCCTTTAACGGATTTGACGTGCTCTTACCGACTACCATTTGAGTCGGGCTTACATGCGAATTGTTTGAATCCGTTCCGCATGTGACGTTGTGCTAAAGGAATGAACTCCCTTAGACTCTTTGCTACAACTTCGAATATGTAGACTTTGCCATTGTTACGAGAATAGGCTACCCGGCAACATGTATTAGACGTTGGCTCATCCCTACTTAGGCTTCAGGATAAAATTCCCCAGGTTTAGACCCTGGTGTCTTTTTCAATCGGCGAAAGACTAAACTGACGACGCGTGTTAGGCGTCGGCATATCCTTTCTTAGGATTCAGGATGAAATTCCCCATGCGTGTAAGGCATGGATTTTGGTGTTATTAATAACAACCTGCCACAATGTCGAATATGCGGACGGGTGTTCTTTTTAACGGTTAAGAACTAACCGGCGGCGCGGGTTAGGCGCAGACTTATCCTTACTTAGGTTTCAGGATAAAATACCCCAGAATCGAACTCTGGTGTCTTTTTCTGCAGAAAAAGACTAAACCGGCAGCGCGTGTTAGGCACAGACTTATCCCTGCTTAGGATTCGGGATAAACTTCCTAGGATGAATCCTAAATTCTTGGAAAAGGATTGGTGTGGGAAGGAAGAATTTTATATTCTATTCCCTAAACAAGGAAAGGAGACTTGAGGAGGGATTTCCACCCCCAGAATCCGGAAAGGTAAAACTAAGAGTGGGATCTCCACTCCGAGAATCGAAAAGATTCGGATAACCCTAACTGTCAGAAAGTTTGATTACCGAACTAAAGATGAATTTCTCGTTTATCGAGAGTGAATCGTGGTTCTGGTCCTAACTATAGGAAGGTTTGACCAAGCGGGAGTTTGAGATGACCCTAACTGTAGGAAGGTTTGATCACTCGATTTGAAAGTGGACCTCTCGTTCATTGGAGGAATCGAGAGGGGATTTTGGTTTTGGCCCTAACTGTAGGAAGGTTTAACCAAGTAGAAGGTTTGAGACGATCCTAACTGTAGGAAGGTTTGATCGCTCGATTTGTGGGCCTCTCGTTCATTGAAGGAACCGAGAGGGGATTTTGGTTTTGGTCCTAACTGTAGGAAGGTTTGACCAAATGGGAGGTTTGAGACGATCCTAACTGTAGGAAGGTTTGATCGCTCGATTTGTGGGCCTCTCGTTCATTGAAGGAATCGAGAGGGGATTTTGGTTTTGGTCCTAACTGTAGGAAGGTTTGACCAAATGGGTGGTTAAACACCAATGAGAGTTTTGTGAGGGAAAATTGATCCAATGAAGTGATCGGATTTCATCTCAGCAAAAGAGTGTTCAGAAATTAGGAATTTAGTGGTTATCACTTTATTCGTAATGACCGGGTTATCCCTAAGAATATTACATTTAACATTCTTCCGGGAACTTCCCGTTACTTGAATTATCCACCCCCAGCTTTCTTCGCAAAACTGGGTGTATCATTGTATCAGCTGCACGATCGGGTTATCCTTAAGAATACCACGCATGGCACTCTCCAGGAACTTCCCGTGAAAGAAAGGAAATAGTTTAGACTCATACACCTATTGGAGTATCAGGGAGCAGTTTAACCTCTTATACTGGTCGGAGGATTGAGAAACAGTTTATACTCATATACTCTTTGGAGTGTTGAGAAACAGTTTATACTCGTATACTCTTTGGAGTCTCAGGAAGCAGTTTATACTCTTATACCGGTCGGAGTTTTGCCGTTTTTAACTGGCTCACTCTAGCGTTATGACGCCGGCTTCAACCAAGGTCTGGATACTATTCTTTAGAGTAAAGCACGCCTTGGTTGGGTGAAGGATCCTCCTGTGGTACGCGCAGTACTTCGGATCCGCAGTAGTGTCAGCTTCCTCCTGATTCGTGATCGGTGGGAGCTTGATCTTGTTATTGTCAAGGAGGGATTTGAAGATGGCTGGAACATCCTCGTCCTTGAAGGAGTACTCTTTTTGAGGCCTCTGATCCGAAGTCTTTTGCTGTCTCCGGGAATGCTGTTGCGATGTTTGATTAGCATCGACAGTCGTTGCGGGTGTTTTGCCCTTACCACGGGAGGCGAAGTTCGAGTTCGGAAGATTTGTCATCGATTGACTCCTCTCGGCCTTCTTCCTTCGGAGGAAGCGTTCGGCTTGTTCCCCTCGGACCTTCAAGTTTTTCCAAGTATTGGACGGTGCTGTCCCCATTGCTTCCAACACGTCCAATGCGAGGTTGTTGTGGCAAGTCTGGAGAATGAACTTCTCGGTAATCGGGTCCCGGCAATTCAACGCCTTGTTCCGGAATCTCTTGACGAAGGTTTCGACCGGTTCCCCGTCCTTTTGTTTCTCATCGAGCAACGTTCCGATGGATATCTCTGTGTCGTCGTCGAAGAAGTTAGCGAGGAATTTTGTCTCCATGTCGTCCCAGCTATTCACGCTTCCTGGCTTGAGGCGGCGATACCAATCGAAGGCGGCTGCACGAAGAGTGCCAACGAATGACCGCACCATCAGAGGCTCATTGCCGGAGATAACACCCAGGTGCGATTTGAAGTAAATCAAATGCTGAGTCGGGGAACCCTTCCCATCGAATGGCGTGAAGTTGATTAGACTGAACTTCGCCGGATAGGGGATTGATTCCCATTCTCTTGGGTATGGACAAGGAATGCCCGCCTTCTTCACCTCTTGAGCGGACATCAAAGTATTGATTTTGCTCTCGAGGCTTTTGATCTTCAAGTTTTCACTTGTATCTTCATTGGCATCCTCGTTTCCACCCCCTGTATTGATGGGAGGGTTATTGGCATTATGAGTTTCATTTGCACCTGTGTCCTCATCTTCCAGATTGTTCTGGTTATGACGACTTTGTTCACCTTGTAGGTTCTTCAGTGCCTGGATTTGTTGCTCATGCATCTCTTTCATAGTCTGCATGGCCATCTGCATCTCGAGCCTGAAACTCTCCTGTTGTTTGGCCATGGCTTCCTCGAGCATCTTGGCCACTTGTTCCGCGCTTATCATGAATGACTCGCGGGGTTCTCCTTCACTGGATACGGTGTTGTCAGATGCAACCGCAGAGCAGGCATCCGATTCTTCACCTTCTGAAGGTGGTCTTATCCGAACCCTATCATAAGTTCCTCGTGTAATGGCTCCAGACTGCAGGCGGGTTAGACGCCGGGATGCTTTCAGAATTGACTCGAGATTATCCTGTGCCGAGGTCTCTTTGCTTGTCATGTTAGTGGTGACCCTCGGAAATTCTCCGTCTTCAACCACCGTTCTCCTTCGTCGGAAACGCCTAGGCCTTGGCTTTAGCGTTTTGGTGCTGAGCCTCTCGAAAACCGAAACTCTCTCTGGGACTGCCTTGATGCAGTTGCATTCAGACAGTACCGCCCGAATGAACTTGGCACAGGGGCATTGAGTTTTGAGCCTACGAGGACTTCTCTTTCTGGCTCGGCTCGTACCCCCAGCACGATAGTACAGCTCGTCCGTATGAAAGTTGGAGCAACCTATCGTGTGTTGGTATGACTTCTCAGGTATAACGTTATCATAATCGGATGATAACGTTTCCTTCTGAGGGCGAATTGCCTTCTTTGGGCTTTCAAAAGCTACGTGCCTCGAAACATGCCTTTGCGGGCGCGAGTTCTCAGTGGGCTCCTGGACTTGAATGCGCAAATTGGCGTGCGCAGCTGCCTTGAACTTCTCGTCATGCTGAAAGTGACAGCGACCCCCAGCATGTTGAGTCGTTCGGGGCTTCTTCATCGGGCCCAAATGCTCTTGAACTGGAGCCTTGCATCGTCCATTGGGGAGTGGGCCGAGGCGCTCCAAAACTAACTTCTTTCTTCGGGATGGTCCTGCGGGATCTCCCGGAGTAGCCATGGAAATTGTCGGCGATTTGAGTTGGCTCGCCGGAGGTTGAACCTGCTTCGAAGGCTGTAACGAGTGTGCCTCAGCCTGAATCGCCGCTTCAGATTTCGGCATCCATACTTGGCGGGTTGGTGGTGGTCTCTTTGCCACCTCCTTCTGCAGCCTTCTACGGGCTTCTCCAGCTTGAGCCCGTGCTTGCGCTGATAATGCGCGGCGCTTGCGAATGCGCTCCTCCAGCGTTGATCGATTCCGTTTGACACGGACCCATTCGTTCGTCGGCGGCTTGGAGGAGCTACCCTTCATTTGTTGAGGCTGTTTGCCTCCCTTGTTCTTCGGACTCGCGTTATGGCAGATTCCATCCGTGGATTCCATTGCCTTCGCGAATTCTCGAGCCAAGCGTTGGCGTCGCCTTTGGCGGGCTCTCTTCGAGAGAGTCACTACGCCCTCGGCAACAGAAGATTTGGCCAGAGCAGATCTGACCTGGTTGGAAGTTGGAGAGATCTCACCCAATGCAGCTTCGGCATCCAGCAGGGCGAGATCTTCGTTGGTATTTTCAACATCCTCGTACCAACGAGCCTTTCTCCTGGAGGAGAACTTCTTGGACTTGCGGGGGGAGGTTGATCTGGACGAGGACACGTACTCCTTGAACTTCTGCTGGTCGAACTCGTACTCGACCTCCTCCACGACCGGGATCAGGATCCGCGGCTGCGACGCGACGATCTCGGCAGCGAGATCGTTGGCTCCCACTGTGGTCGCCAGATTGTTCGCGGGAAAAATCGTGTCTTTCTTCATTGATATCATTGCCATCTCAATAACTGTTTATCAGTTACAAAGATCCGGTCTTTTTATAAGATCCGGTTACAATGAAAATCAAAATAAAATAAAAGAAAGATTACAAATTTTTCTTTTGTTTGTCGAACAAATCGTGAGCTCCTGTTTTGCGGTCACTCGCTTGCGTGGGTTGTTTGCCTACGCCGGGGTTTATCCGTGGACCACCACGAGATCTAGATCCGGTCGGATCTACGCAGTATAACGGGTACTATTTCACCAAGGAAATAATAGCCGAGAGGGATTATTTCACCAAGGAAACAACCGCTCGAATCTCGGGATCAAAGAACCAAGCTTTGATCCGGAGTGTACCTACGTAGATCTGAGATCCGGTCCTCTCGAACACCTGCCTTATTTGACGTTGATGATCGCCGAGCACCAGATCTAGATGAGCAAGCCTTTGAAGTTCGAAAGTTGAGATCTTTTTTAGATCTGAGTCTCCAATCCAGCAGGGCTTCGCCTCTCTCCAAAATTTCCAACCTCTTCAACAAATGAACAGAAGTCCTATTTATAGGCACTCAGAACTGTGCCCGCGCACAGTTCTGAGCCTAGCCACCCTAGGGTGGCTCGGCTTTGGCTCGGCTTAGGCCGAGCCACCCTGGGGTGGCTCGGTTTCGGCCGAGTCCCCCGGGTGTTTGTCCGTTTCGTCGTTTTCCGTTGTTTCCGGTTCCGGTTCTGTTCGTGATTCGGTTGTGGTTGACTTGGTCCGGGATCGATTTGTTGATTCCCGATTTGGCAGTAAATCCACTTCTGAGTTCGAGTCTGAAACCGATCTTGATTCGATCGTGATTCATCCGAGTTCGCTCTTGTTTAGATGACTCGTTGACTCCTCGAACCGTTGGCTTGATTCCGCATGCGAATGCATTCCGTTACTCGCGTGCAATTTGTTGACCTCGTTGCCTCGTCACGCGATGGTTCGTTGATTTGTCGAATCCCTGTGTCGAGCTGTGCTAAGGGACCTATAGGCAATTTTATACGCCTACAGATATTAACCATTAATTAAAAGCAAGATGGATGCGAGATCTTGCCTCGGTGTATTCGTCGAACGAATCGACGCTGACGGCGCGGATCGGATCTGACGCGGTGGAGCGCGACGACGAACTCGGTCGGCGTCGGGCAGCGGCGAGCTCGGGTCGGGGCTGACTGCGACGCGCGCTGTCGGATCTGAGGAGGAGATGGAGAAGGCGCTGGGTGGTCGACGGCTGCTGGAGGCGGGGAGGCAGAGGAGATGGGGTTAGGGCGGAGGAGCAGCTGAGCACGGGGCGGAAGGCGGCGAGCAGGGGGTGGTCAGAGGTGTTGAGGGTTGTCGGAGGAGGTGGCCGGAGATGGGTTCGTGGGAGGACCGAGGATGAAGTTCTGGAGGCGGATGGGGAGGCCGACGGCGGCTGGCTGGCCGGATCTCGAAAAGATCCGAGGCTGGGAGCTGGGGCTGACGGCGAGGTCAGGTTCGACGGGACTGCTGCGGCGGCGAGGTGAGGGCGACGGCCGGTGAGGGAGGCTGGGGTTTGGTTGCGGTGGCTGTCGGCGAAGTCGGCGGCGGCGGGGTGTGAGTTCGAGCGCGGGTCGAGGCTGGGTGTTTACGTGAGAGAGAAGAAGAGAGAGAGAGAAATAGGAGGCGGCTGAATTGAATACGAGAGAGAGAGAGAGGGGTATATATATACATATAATTAGGGTTATGGTTTAGATATTTACCTAAATTAATTAAAATAATTAATTATAGGTACTTAAAAAATTAATTAATTATAGAATAATTATCTCTAATTAAAAACGTACATGTTGTGCTATTACAACAATTGATACGAAACTGAAGAAATAATACCATAAATTATACAATTAAACATGATTAATTAATAAAAATTATAATTACTTATTGTCAGAATCAAATAATTATGGGATAATCATATACACAGTAAAACATACTAGTTGTGCTAATACGACAACTGATACGTAATAATTGAAATAATATGATAATTTACACAAAAAATACGAAATTAATAAATTTAACATAATACACGAAATAATACGTGATGGTAATAATAATACAACGCATTATTTAAAATAATACATAATTGTACCGATAACACAACATATTAGTTTTAGAAATTTTTACCGCTAAAATTAATTTTACAGATATTAAAATCATTTATATAAATATAAAATTTAGATTTTAAATCATAGAAAATTACAGAAAATTAACAAAAATACAAATACTCTTCTAAAAAATATTAATTAAATATTTAAAATAATATAATACTATTTTAATTAGTATTAAATTTTACGGTCATTACATCCTACCCCCCTTAAATAAATTTCGTCCTCGGAATTAAAATGACAAGGACGAAATAAAAAGATTGATTCAATTCAACTCATACAAGGTTCAAAATATATTGAATATCCATAAATAAGAAAAGTCATACAAGGCGATTTAAAATAAGATACAAGACATGATAGCTAAGATTCAGGAAATAAATGAGGGTATCGCTATCGCATCTCAGACTCAGTTTCCCAAGTCGACTCTCCAAGAGAATCTGGGTGCCACATCACACGAACAAGCGAGACGGTCTTGTTCCGGAGGGTCTTCTCCCTTCGGTCCAGAATCGCCACTGGCTGCTTCTCGTATGTCAAATTGGATCGCACCTCAATCTCCGAGAAATCTACGACATGACTCGGATCTCTGACGTATTTTCGTAACTGAGAAACGTGGAATACGTTATGCACTCCAGCCAGGGCGGGTGGTAATGCAAGTCGGTACGCCACTTCTCCCACTCTCTCCAATACGTCGAAAGGTTCCACATATCGCGGACTCAACTTTCCACGCCTCCCAAAGCGAATGGTACCTCGGTTAGGGGAAATCTTTAGGAACACATGATCTCCTGGTTGAAACTCCAAATGCCGGCGCTTCGCGTCTGCCTAATTCTTGAATCTATCCTGTGCTATATGAAGTCGCTCCCGAATGATCCTGACCGCATCAACTGATCTCTCAATCAACTCTGGCCCAAAAATCTCCCGCTCACCAACATCATCCCAACTCAAAGGAGAGCGACACTTCCTCCCATACAATGCTGCAAAAGGGGCCATCCTAATGCTTGCTTGGAAGCTATTGTTGTATGCAAACTCCACCAAATGCAAGTGATCTTCCCACGACCCATGGAAATCAAGCATACAAGCTCTGAGCATATCCTCCAAAATCTAAATAGTCCTCTCGGACTGTCCATCGGTCTGGGGATGATAAGCTGTGCTGAAACTGAGACTGGTCCCCAGACTCACCTGCAAACTCTTCCAGAACTCTGAAGTAAATCGGGTATCGCGATCCGAAACGATGCACACTGGAACTCCATGTAATCGCACGATCTCCTGCAATACGATAGATTTACTAACACTCTAGGGAAAGGAACTCATTAAAATATATAGAGATAAATGTTTTACCTCCATGTATCTCTGAGCGAGATGCTCCGTCGACTGTCCCACTCAGAAGGGAATGAAATTAGCCGATTTGGTTAATCGATCTACGATCACCCAAACAGCGTCATTTTGTCTAGTGCTCCGAGGTAAGCCAGTGACGAAGTCTATGGTAACATGCTGCCACTTCCATTCCGGAATAGGCAACGGCTACAAAAGACCTGCGATGCGCCGATGCTCTGCCTTCACCTGCTGACATACAAGGCACATAGCCACACTACGAGCCACATCTCTCTTCATACCACGCCACCAAAAATTCAGCTTCAGATTCTTATACATCTTCGTACCTCCAGGGTGAATAGAATATGGTGAACTATGAGCTTCCTGCAATATCTCCTCTCGAATATCTCCTCCTAGTATGTAGATACGACTCCCAAATCGTAAGGATCCGTCCTCATGAACAACAAATTCTGGTCGAAGACCAGCCACTGCTAACTCTCTGCACTTCCGAAGAAATGGGTCACCTGCTTGAGCTGCCTTGATTCGCTCGACCAGTGTCGATTGAATCTGAAGATTCATCAAAGAAGCGCTGACTCTTGGAAGAAGAACTTCTATACTCATATCCCTTACCTGCTAAAGTCTCCACTGAGTCATGAGGGTCATGATTACCGGCAAACGACTCAAAGCATCTGGTACTACATTGACCTTGCTAGTGTGATACTGAAGATCAATGTCGTAATCCGCCATCAGCTCTAACCATCGGCGTTGCCTCATGTTGAGCTCCTTCTGAGTAAATATGTACTTCAAGCTTTTGTGGTCAGTGAACACGTTCACTTGCTCTCCCAACAGATAATGCCTCCAAAGTTTAAGGGCAAAAATCACAACTGCCACTCCAAGTCGTGGGTAGGATAATTCTGCTCATGCTTCTTTAACTGATGAGAAGCATATGCTACCACATGACCATCCTGCTGAAGAACGCATCCCAATCCTCTACCTGATGCGTCTTAAAACACTTCTAAGTTCCCACTCTTATCTGGTATCGTCAAGACCGGGGCTGAAATCAGTCGAGACTTTAACTCCTCAAATGCCTACTCACCAGCGTCGGACCAGACAAACTTAATATCCTTCCTCGTAAGTCGTGTCATCGGCTCCGCAATCTTCGAAAAATCTCTGATGAAGCGACGGTAGTAACCAGCTAATCCCAGGAAGCTCTTAATATCGGACACCGACTTAGGGGTAGGCCAATCCTTCACTACAGATACCTTCTCCGGATCTACTGATATGCCATCTCCTGACACCACGTGTCCCAGAAACGCAATACTATCCAACCAGAACTGACACTTACTATACTTAGCGAATAGCCGATGCTCTCTCAAGGTCTTCTACACGTACCACAAATGCTCTTCATGCTCCGCCTCACTCTTAGAGTACACCAAGATATCATCAATAAAGACTTCCACAAACTTATCCAGCACATCATAAAATACCAGATGCATCAGGTTCATGAATGTCGCTGGCGCATTAGTTACGCCAAACGGCATCACTAAGAATTCATAATGTCCATATCTCGTCCGGAACGTAGTCTTGGGGACATTAGAATCCTTAACCTTCACCTGGTGATACCCGCTCCGCAAATCCAGCTTAGAGAATACTCTCGATCCACCCAATTGATCGAAGATATCATCAATACGGGGAAGTGGATACTTATTCTTCACTGTCACTGCATTCAACTCCCGGTAGTCGATGCACATCCGCTTGGATCCATCCTTCTTCTCCACAAGCAACACAGGTGCTCCCCAGGCCGATACACTAGGTCGTATCAACCCTCTCTGCAAAAGATCATCCAACTGGGTCCAAAGCTCGGCCAACTCTACCGGAGGCATACGATAAGGGGTCTTGGAGATCGGCGCCACTCCAGGCTTCAAATCTATGGAAAACTCAATCGCTCGATCCGGTGGCAATCCGTAAATATCGTCGGGAAACACATCTTCAAATTCTTGAACTACAACTGGCTTCTCAGATTCCACTTGCATTGCAGCTAACGTCACCTTCTTCGGTCTAGCTCTATACTCTACAGGTCCTACCGATGTACTGCCACTGAGGAACTCAAATCTCGGGTGATCCAGTATCTCAAATACTATGCTCCGACGGCAACAATCAATGGTGGCAAAGAATGACCCCAACCAATCCATCCTAAATACTGTATCAAAACTCAGCAAGTCAATCACCAGAAAGTCTGTAAAGAGTTCCCTCCCGCAGATAACCACATGACATGCTTCACAACCACTGGATGCTACTAAGATGCCACTACTAGTGTTGATATTTCAGCCCGTAGTCAGAGAAGCTATAGGAAGAGAGTGGGCACTCGCAAATCGACGAGGCAAGAAACAATGGGAGGCTCCAGAATCAAAGAGTGATAGAGCAGGAACAGAAGAAACAAGAACCTTGCCTATTATAGGAGGATGTAAATGCAACTAACTTAGTATTCATAAACAATCCTATCATGGTATCATTATGCAATGCTAAATAAGGAAGTTCATATGCAAATAAAACTAAGATGAACAATTCTTACTAGTGATAACCTGGTCGTTCGTCTCAGCCTCTACAGCTGACATCATAAACATCTGTCGCTGTGGTTGCTACCTTTGCGCTTTCTGATAAGCCTATTGCTACTGAGGAAGTTGCCCTGCTCGAGGATAGGATCTAGGCTGAGGCGGTGCTGCCAGGGCTGGTCTAGGTGGTGCTGGGAGGGCTGCCCGAACTGGGGGTGGGGGAAAATGAGCCTGCTACTGCTGAGGACAGTCCTGACTGATATGACCCGAGAACCCACAAGTATAGCATAAACGGAGATGCTTGCGGCACTCCTGATAGGTATGTCCAACGAAATCACAATAGGAACACTTCACCGAAGGCTGGCTCTGAAACTGCAATCCAGGACGCTGATAAGGGTGAGTCGGATGAGATGGCTGACGCTGGGAATACTGCTGCCTCTGCGGAGCCTGCTGCTGCTGTCTCGGAGGGGGACGCTCGACATTCCGGGCCGGAGCTGCTGGTGTCCTACTCTGAATCACGTGAGAGTCTTCAGGTTCCTTATGCACGCTCTCAATCTCGCGTGCTTCATCCAGTACCGCATCATGGGTCGCCATGGCTCTACCTGCCAGAGCCATTTTAATATACTTGTCCAGACCCTTCTGGAACTGATGCCTCCTAATCGTAGGGTCTGTAACCAAGTGGGGAGCATATCAGCTCAAGGAAGAAAACTCGACCTCGTACTCATCAACTGTTCACCCTCCATGCTTGAGCTCAACAAATCTTCGTAAGAGTTCATCCCGAGATGACTGAGGAAAATATTTCCTATTGAAGCGCTCGGTGAACGTCTCCCACAGGATGGGCCTCTCCAGATGAGTCTTCTCAGCTGCCCACCATATCCGAGCGGTGTTGGTGAGCTGAATATCCATGAGGTCCACCCATTCAACATGGGGGATGCGGGTCACCGTGAGAATAGTCTCAGTGACCTTGAGAAACTCCTCTGCTGCTAAAGGTCCCTCGGCACCAGAAAGGGAAGGTGGCCGCATATATCGAAACTCTCTAACTCCATACTCTACGCGAGGGGGAGGCTGGTGCTGAGGCTCCCTGTGTAGCTGTCCAGCCAGGTGCTGCTGATTGGTGACCAATCCCTGAATCATCGCCAGAAGTTGGGTTGGATCCACTTCGGGCTGTGGGGAACTGCTACTAGATGGGTTACTAAAACCGTGAGTACCCACCATGGTTCTGAAGGAAAATGAGGATCAAAGAATTAGGGTTAAAATCAAAATAATATATTAGAAAATAGGACTTAAAACATAGTTGTTAAGATAATAGTATAAGAACTTAATTATAGTCTTACAGATAAAATATGATATGTATCTAAATTATCTACTATATTCTTACTAGTGAGGACTCGGGACCGAGACCTGCATGGGCCACCAAAAATACTTGTCACGCCCCGCTTCCCAAAATACTCAGGAATCGGAATGTGAACACGTCCGCGACGTATTAGATTGAGAAAAAAATGTACACTATTATTTTTTCTTTTTCTTTTCTTCTCAATCTAATACGCTAAGCATCAAATACGTAAATCTCAATCACAGGTCCCCGATCACAATAGCAAGAATATAAAGACAATCCAGAATAAGAAATAAACATATCATCCATAGCAAATCATCCCAGACATAAAAATACGGGTCAAACATACCCTTATTACAAAAATGGTCCAACTAGGAATAAAAACACATAGTCTGTGATAAAAAAATACTGGTAAAATAACTAAATCCATCATCAAACTAAGGACAATACTATAAAGAGTTCAAATGTTTATCATCTACTGCAGAAAAGAAAAACACGTCTAGGCTTCAGTTTGATCTTCCACTCCATCGGAAGGACATTCCGGCTGGGCATACACTGGCTCGACTGCATCATCGAACCGAACCTATCCGTCTACTAAGTCTGACGCACACCAGAGAAAAATAGGTGTACGTCAGCGTGTATGGCACACGACAAGATCTCACATGAACAAATAAAACGATCGTATGACCCATGTTATGGCAGTAATAATACTAATATGAAAGACAATGGTACATGCAACTGGAAATTTAATAATAACATACAACTGTGTGGAAACGGTAACTGGGTCGAATACTAATCATCCTAAGACTCACTGGTCCATCTCTCAAATAGGTCCAAGTTCGTATTACCGGAAGACTGACTGTACACCATCCCCTACGCGCATCCAATCTCGTGAAACAGGCGGCTAGAGGACTACACGTAATCCGATCTCGGCCCGGTCCGGACTCAGGCAAAGCTCAGGTGACGAAACAGGTCACGGATCCAAGTGGCGAAACAGGTCACTTGGTCCATCAAACCAACCCCAGGACGAAACAGGTCTATGGTGCGACCTGGAAGTTAAGTCAACAATCACATTCGATCATGCGAACTAAGACTTTCCCAACCCAACTCTTTTCGTTTTTCTCACTCAACCATAATCTTCACTGAAACTCGGGTTCACCACCTAACTCGATCAACACACTCACACATGTCACTAAGTCTGTTCATGACGCACGAGGCTACTAAGTCATGAACCACTAAGGTTCTCAACACATCAACAGATCATGAATATAGTATAGTATGTTAAACATGATTACACAGGTTTATGTAGCAGTGAGAACTATAATGAACATGAAATGCATAAACAAATACTATAGCATGACTACATTCATGAGGGACTTCATCACTATCGGAATACCCAAACTCCTCATGGAAGTTATCTGTACTTAAGTATTCTCTAATATAATAATATGGTAAAAAAAACTAGAAACCGATGCGTTTTCCACATGAAATGTCGTGCTCTACGACGATCAGTCATACTATCATAAATAATAAATATTCTTTTTTCTAAAATTATTCTTTAAAACCATTACTTATTATAACTAATTTAAAATGAAAAAAGATTTATATAATATAACATAAAATTCCTTTCTGCATGAAAAGTAATATTTTTCTATTTTATAAATTACCTTAATTAATTCCTTTTCGATAAAATTTTGTAAATTCTAAATTTTAATACATAACTTGTCATTTCATGTTCAAAATTCTTAAAAATACAATTAACAACATTATTAATCTAATTTTCATGGTGCACTTGCAATCATCATTCCACGTAGATATTCAAAAATACGTATTAACCACAATAATAATTTAAACATATTAAATCATCATACTAATAACTATATTACCACAAAATAATTTATCTATATCTTATCATCATAATAACACAATATTAACCATTAATTAAAAGCAAGATGGATGCGAGATCTTGCCTCGGTGTATTCATTGAACGAATCGACGCTGACGGCGTGGATCGGATCTGACGCGGTGGAGCACGGCGACGAACTCGGTCGGCGTCGGGTAGCGGTGAGCTCGGGTCGGGGCTGACTGCGACGCGTGCTGTCGGATCTGAGGAGGAGATGGAGAAGGCGCTGGGTGGTCGACGGCTGCTGGAGGCGGGGAGGCAGAGGAGTTGGGGTTGGGGCGGAGGAGCAGCTGAGCACGGGGCGGAAGGCGGCGAGCAGGGGGTGGTCGAAGGTGTTGAGGGTTGTCGGAGGAGGTGGCCGGAGATGGGTTCGTGGGAGGACCGATGATGAAGGTCTGGAGGCGGATGGGGAGGCTGACGGCGGCTAGCTGGCCGGATCTGGAAGAGATCTGAGGCTGCGAGCTGGGGCTGACGGTGAGGTCGGGTTCGACGGGACTGCTGCGGCGACGAGGTGTGGGTGGAGGCCGGCGAGGGAGGCTGGGGTTCGGTTGCGGTGGCTGTCGGCGAAGTCGGCGGTGGCGGGGTGTGAGTTCGAGCGCGGGTCGAGGCTGGGTGTTTACGTGAGAGAGAAGAAGAGAGATAGAGAAATAGGAGGTGGCTGAATTGAATACGAGAGAGAGAGAGGTATATATATATACATATATTTAGACATATAATTAGTGTTAGGGTTTAGATATTTAACTAAATTAATTAAAATAATTAATTATATGTACTTAAAAATTAATTAATTATAGAATAATTATCTATAATTAAAAACATACATGTTGTGCTATTACAACAATTGATACGAAACTGAAAAAATAATACTATAAATTATACAATTAAACATGATTAATTAATAAAAATTATAATTACTTATTTTCAGAATCAAATAATTATGGGATAATTATATACACAGTAAAACGTACCAGTTGTGCTAATACGACAGCTGATACGTAATAATTGAAATAATACGATAATTTACACAAATAATAAGAAATTAATAATTCAACATAATACACGAAATAATACGTAACGGTAATAATAATACAACGTATTATTTAAAATAATACATAATAGTATCGATAACACAACAGATTAATTTTAGAAATTTTTACCGCTAAAATTAGTTTTACAGATATTAAAATCATTTATATAAATATAAAATTTAGATTTTAAATCATAGAAAATTACATAAAAGTAATAAAAATACAAATACTCTTCAAAAAATAATAATTAAATATTTAAATTAATAGAATACTATTTTAATTAGTATTAAATTTTACGGTCATTAAAAAACAGGAAGATGAAGAGACAGTCGTCGACTTCATCAAACGTTTTCGGAATAAGGCGATGAATTGTCGAGATCCGATCACGGAGGACTTCATCCTCCAGACATGTCATAATAACCTATCTATTGAGATATTGAAAGTTATGAGAGTCGCACCGTGCAACACTTGGTGTTTGGGGAGAAAATTTGTTTCTTCATTGAGGTACTCATTACAACTTCAGTTGTTACAATAAAAATACAAAAAGATAGTCTTTTTATAAGACTTTTACACAATGAAAATACAATTCTCGTCAAACATCACAGAGATCATTTATCGGTCTTCTGCTTGCGTGGGATCTTGGCATGTGACAGGGACGTTGATATCCGTGGACTACCTAACGATCAGATCAGATCTGGAGCTTCATTGATTTGCGAAGGAATCATGAAATCGAAGCAGTTATCTCGGCAACGGTGAGATAACAACTCTTCTCGAGATCACCGCAACGGGGCGATCTCAAGGAAGGAATCGGGAAGTGTAGATCTGACAAACTCCTCTTGTTTATGCTGACGAACTCGATCCGATCTCTCCTCCTCCGCTCTTAAATTCTTGGCTCTTCAGTCCTCAATCCGATAGGGCTTTGCCGACGCTCGAGAATTCCAGATCTGAAAAAATGAAGGTTCTAGGGCTGTATTTATAGGCTTCAGGAGCCCTGTGTTCGGATAAGAACGGTTGATTTTCTCTTATCTTCAGTTGAAACCACTTAACCACATTATAAGAACAGTTAGAACAAATCCAGACGGTTAACGATCAAAAAACCGTCGAAAACACCAAAATCAGCGTTTTTTGTATTGCAGACACTTTTGAGTCTCTTAGCCAAGCCAAGACACTTGAGAGTGTCTCAGCCAAGCCGAGACACTTGGAAGTGTCTCGGCTTGTCCGAGACACTTGGAAGTGTCTCGGCTTGGCCAAGACACTTATAAGTGTCTTGGCCAAGCCAAGACACCACGGGGTGTCTCAGTTTGGCTTTTTTTTTGTTTTGGTTCATCGAGTTTGTTTCCACCGTAAATTCGTCGTCCGGACTCAAATTACGCGGTTCGATATGCATTGGAAAGCCGACGAGGAGATCTACAGGCTCCCATGATTGAATCATATGTGGAGTAAATAGGACACGAGGGGTGCTCCACCTTTCGTAAATGACGTGGGGCTCCCGATCAGCTCTTGTTTCCGTTATTTTGAAGTTTCGTTGCTTCGTATGGTCCGTCGACTCACTTCATGTGTTCGTCATCGTCAAATGAGCTCCTGTGACTTGGATAGCGATATTCATCATCTTCTCTCTGTCTCGAGCCGTGTGCGGGGACCTATAGGCAATTTTTGATGCCTACAGATACCCCATCCAAAGTGTTTCAGTCTCGTTTCTTTTATAGATGAGTCTGAAATACTTTGGATATGATCGGTCCAACTTTCAGTCGGTGTAAAAGGACCTGTTGTTAGCTTTGATTCTTGTCTCCTTTGATTTTCAATCTATTCAATGTTTTGACGAATAGCTGAAGTTCTCCCGGCGCTGCGTTTATCGTCTGGCCATCGTCAAAATCTTGAATCAAAACCGGTGAGTTGATTTTGGCTCGTATCGTTGAATTAACTTTGAACTGACTATCTCCATCATGATATATTGATTCACATTGACTTTCATCGCAACGCGTTGACTAGCGTTGACCTTTTATTACAACGCGTTGACTGGCATTGACCTAGGGTTACGCGTTGACCGGCGTTAACCTAGGGTTTCGAATCGCCTGGCGTTAACTTTTTCATCACAACGCATTGACTGGCGTTGACCTAGGGTTTCGAATCGCTCAGCATTGACTTTTTCATCACAACGCGTTGACTGACGTTAACCTAGGGTTACGCGTTGACCGGCGTTAACCTAGAGTTTCGAATCGGCTAGCGTTGACTTTTATCACAACGCGTTAACTGGCGTTGGCCTAGGGTTACGCGTTGATCGGCATTAACCTAGGGTTTCGAATCTCCCGTTGTTGACTTTTTTTATCGCAACGCGTTGACTGGCATTGACCTAGGGTTACGTGTTAACCGGCATTAACCTAGGATTTCGAATCGCCCGGCGTTGACTTTTATCGCAATGCGTTGACTATCATTAACCTAGGGTTACATGTTGACCGGCGTTGACCTAGGGTTTCGAATCGTCCGGTGTTGACTTTTTCATCGTAACACGTTGACTGGCGTTAACCTAGGGTTACACGTTGACCGGCGTTAACCTAGGGTTTCGAATCGCCCGATGTTGACTTTTATCGCAACGCATTGGCTAGCGTTGACCTAGGATTACACGTTGACCGGTGTTAACTAAGGGTTTCGAATCGCCCGTCGTTGACTTTTTCATCGTAACATGTTAACTGGTGTTGACCTAGCGTTACGCGTTGACCGGTGTTGACCTAGGGTTTCGAATCGCTCGATATTGACTTTTTCATTACAACACGTTAACTGGTGTTGACCTAGGGTTATGTGTTGACCGACGTTAACCTAGGGTTTCGAATCGCCCGTCATTGACTTTTATCACAACGCGTTGACTGACATTGACCTAGGATTACGCGTTGACCGGCGTTGACCTAAGGTTACGCGTTGACCTGCACTAACCTAGGTTTCGAATCGCCCGACGTTAATATAGTTTATACTCATACGTTTGCTGGAGTATACACAGTTTAAACTCTTAAGGTATTGGAGCATGGCGGTCCTAACAGTTAGGGCTGCAGGACCAACTGTTAAAGCTGATTCGTCTGTAGATATGGATCTTATCACGAAGTTGTTGGATGCTCGAGTCACGAGACCAATTAATTAAGCTGGTGCGTCAATGACTTTCACACTTATAGGATTTTTGGCAAACCCTCAGCCATCAACGGATTTGATGAGTCTTTACCGACTACCGTTTGAGTCGGGCTAGCATGCAGATTGTTTAAATTCGTTCTGCATGCAACGTTGTGCTAAAAGAGTTAACTCCTTTAGTGCTACGATATTGAATATGTAGACTTCGTCTTTCTTACGAGAATAGACTACCCGACGACGTGTGTTAGACGTAGACTTAGGATTTTTGGCCAATCTCAGCCATCAACGGATTTGGCGTGCCTTTATCGACTATCGTTTGAGTCGAGCTTGCATGCGGATTGTTTAAGTCCGTTACGCATGTAACGTTGTACTAAGAGAGTTGAGAGTTAACTCTCTTAGTTCTACGATATTGAATACATAGACTTCGTCTTTCTTATGGGAATAGACTACCTGGCAACGTGTGTTAGGCGCTGACTTATTCCTACTTAGGCTTCGGGATAAAGTTCCCCAGACTGGAATTCTGGTGTCTTCTTCAATCGGTGAAAGACTAAATTGGCAACGCGTGTTAGGCGTTGACTTATCCCTATTTAGGATTCGGGATAACATTCCTGACGCGTGTGAAGCACGGATTTTGGTGTTATTAATAACAACCTGCCACAATATCGAATATATGGGCTTTTGTCATTTTTACGGTCAAGGACTAACCGGCAACGCGTGTTAGGCACTGACTTATCCCTATTTAGGCTTTGGGATAAAATTCCCCAGACTAGAATTCTAGTATCTTTTTTAATCGGTGAAAAACTAAACCGACAACGCGTATTAGGCGTTGACTTATTATCCCTACTTAGGATTCGGGATAAAATTCCCCGTGCATGTGAAGCACGGATTTTGGTGTTATTAATAACAACCTGCCACGATGTCGAATATGTGGGCTTTTGTCCTTTTTACGATCAAGGACTAACCGGCAACGCGTGTTAGGCGCTGACTTATCCCTACTTAGGCTTCGGGATAAAATTCCCCGTGCGTGTAAGGCACGGATTATAGTGTATTTAATAAAAACCTGCCATAATGTTGAATATATGAACTTTTGTCCTTTTTACGGCAAAGACTAACCAGCAACGCGTGTTAGACGCTGACTTATCCCTACTTAAGATTCAGGATAAATTCCCCGTGCATGAAGTACACAGATTTGGAGTTGAGAATAAGCGGTGCCTTCTCTTAGGGCAAAGACGGACCTAGAATGGGAGGGGAAGAATTTTATATTCTATCTCCCAAAATTGAAGAGGAAGAATTTTATATTCTTTTCAGTTGCGAGTGGGATCGCCACTCCGAGAATCGAAAAGATTCAGATAACCCTAACTTTTATAGGATTGGTTATCTGATTTGAAAATAAAATTCTGACTCCAGTTCTAACTTTTATAGGTTTGACTAAAGGGGAAAGAGTGAAAGCCTTTTGTTCATCGAAATAGAATTTTGACTTTGGCCCTAACTGTCTACATGTTTGACCGAGCGGGGATTTGAGACATTCCTAACTTTTATAGGTTTGATCGCTCAATTTGTAGTCCTCTCGTTCATTGAAGTAATCGAGTGGGGATTTTGGTTGTGGTCCTAACTATTTAAAGGTTTGACCAAGCTGGGAGTTTTGAGACAATCCTAACTTTTATAGGTCTGATCGCTCAATTTGTGGACCTCTCGTTCATTGAAGGAATCAAGAGGGGATTTTGGTTATGGTCCTAACTATAGGAAGGTTTGACCAAGTGAATAGTGAGAGTGGGAGTACAAATCATAGTGGGAGTGTAGATTCGTACAAATCACTCAAAGGAGGTTCCTAGTTTTAAGTGACAAATACTTAACACAGAAGGGTTTAACAATTATCAATAAACAGAAGATTAAAATCCCGAGTGCTATGTCCAGACTCTAACAATAGGAGTGTGTAGTGCACAGACGTAGCGGGAATTTGAGTGGGAGCTTACTGTTTATCACTTTTCTTGTAATGATCAGGTTATCCCTAAGAATATTATATTTAACATTCTTACGTGAACTTTCTGTTACATGAATCATCTACCCCCAGCTTTCTTTGCAAAACTAGGTTTATCATTGTATTCACTTGAATGACCGGGTTATCCTTAAGAATACCAGGCATGACACTCTCCAGGAACTTCCCGCGAAAGAAAGGAAATAGTTTCGACTTATATACCGGTTGGAGTTTTGAGGAGCAGTTTATACTCGTATACTCTTCGGAGTGTGAAGGAGCAGTTTATACTCTTATACTTTTCGGAGTGTGAAGGAGCAGTTTATACTCTTATACTTGTCGGAGTTTTCATTCGACTTAATTGAGCGTTATGACGCCGGCTTCAACTAGGGTTTGGATGCTATTTTTGAGAGTAAAGCAATACTTGGTGGGATAAAGGATCCTCCTGTTATACGCACAATACTTTAGATCCGAGATATTATCAGCTTCCTCCTGATTTATGATATGTGGTAGTTTGATCTTGTTGTTTTCAAGGAGGGATTCGAAAATAGCTTGAACATCTTCATCCTTGAATGAGTACTCCTTTTGGAGTCTTGGACCCGAAGTCTTCTGCTATCTTCGGGGTTTCTGTTGTGACGTCTGATTAACGTCAATAGTAGCTGCAGGGGCCTTTCCTTTACCATGAGAGATGAAGCTTGAGTTCGGAGAGTTAGTCGCTGGTTGGCTTCTCTCGGTTTTCTTCCTTCTGAGGAAGCGTTCAGCCTGCTCTCCACGCGCCTTCAACTCTTTCCATGTGTTGGATGGTGCGACTCCCATAACTTCCAATATCTGAATAGATAGGTTGTTATGACATGTTTAGAGGATGAAGTCCTCTGTGATCGGATCTTGCCAGTTCATCGCCTTATTCCGGAAACATTTGATGAAGTCGTCGACTGTCTCTTCGTCTTCCTATTTCTCCTCAAAGAGTATCCTGATGGATATCTTAGCGTCGTCGTCAAAGAAGTTGCCGAGGAATGAGCTCTCCATATCGTCCCAGCTGTTGATGCTTTCAGGCTTGAGACGGCGATACCAATCGAAGGCAGGCCCGCGAAGGGTGACGACGAATGACCGAACCATCAAGGCTTTATTGCCGCAGATCGTGTCCAAGTAGGACTTGAAGTATATTAGATGCTTAGTAGGCGAGCCCTTCCCATTGAACGGTGTGAAGTTGATCAGGTTGAACTTTGCCAGATATGAGATCGAATCCTACTCTTTCGGGTAAGGACACGGAATGCCGGTCTTCTTTACCTCTCGAGCAGACATTAGAGTGTTAATTTTGCTCTCGAGATCTTTTATCTTCACTTCCTTGTCTGTATCATGTTTTGGACAATTTCTGAGAGGAACAATATGGTCACACTCGGTATTATTATCTTTGGCGGGACCACCCCCAGCGTTGTTATTTGTAGGGGATGTATTTGAACCACCCCCAGTATTTTTGGAGGGTGCATCAGCCATGATGATTTTGTCTACTTCTAGATCGTTGTCAACTACGGCGTTCTGGGTGCGACGGCTAGATTCACCAAGTTGATTGGACAGACCTTGCATCTGTCGGTCATGCTCTCCCTTCATCTATATCATGGCTATTTCCAATTCGAACTTGAAGAGCAAAGCATCCTCAATGATCTTGGTCATTTGTTCCGCGTTGATCATGAACGCCTCACGAGATTATCCTATGCTGGACACCGTATTGTCAGAAGCAATGGCAGAGTTCACATCTGATGCTTCATCATCTGAGGATAATCCTCTATTCATCCTCTGATAGTCGCTACGCCTAGTAGTTCCTATACGTAACCGAGTTATACGTTGGGATACGTCCGAAAAATGATGAGAACTGAAACTTCGCGTTGACTTCCCTTTATCAACCATATTGATATTGACCTCTGGGACTTCGTCGTCTTGCGCAGCTGATCTTTTTCTACGGAAATGCCTTGGTTTAGTTTCTGACGCTTTATAGGAAAGCCTTTGGAATACTGAGACCCTCTGTGGAGCGGTCTTGGGGCAGCTACACGCTGATAGTACTGCCCTGATAATTTTGGTACACGGACAGTAAGAGTCCGCTTCCCGGGTACCTCTCTTTCGAGATTTATTCATACCCCCAGCCCGATAGTACAACTTCTCGACGTTACGGTCAGAGCAACCTTTCGGTTGTTTACATAAATTCTTAGGTATAACGCGTTCGTCTGCTTGACGTGTTTTCTTCTGAGTAAACAACGCCTTGTTAGCGTTTGTAGGAGCCACTCGTTTGGAATCACACTTTTTTAAAGGTGAAACCTTAACGGGCTCCTGACCTTCTGTACGCTCCCCTAAGCGGACGGTTACAAAAATTAACTTGTTAGGAGGTCGCGTACGACCCCCAGTCTGGATGTTTGCTCGGGGTTCCTTCAACGGTCCTAAGTGTTCCTTAACAGGCGCTTTGCCTCGATCTTCGGATAGAGAACCGAGGTGATCCTTCAATGGAATTCTAACTCTGTGGAGGTCCATACCACCATAGGGATTTACCGGAGGCGTGGGAACGGAAGGAGCGGGATCCGAAGTTGACGAAGGCTGGGGAGCAACGTCGCTGTAGACGGTAAAAAATGCCGCCGTAGGTTCACAAGGAATCCGCCTGTATTACGAAGTCGCCCAAAGCCACGCGAATTCACGCGTTATCGTAACGCGCCTAAGCAGGTCTGCATTCAAATCCGCCTGCAAGTCTCAAGACCGCCCGCGTACCCAAATATCTGCTACCTCACGTGCTAAGATGGGCTTTCCCACCACTCTCGACCCGAAGGGAGAAGACACAGTACTCCAGGACCGTCAAGCGGCCGCTCATAGTATGAAGGACTGGGCATGTGTCGAGTCAACCTGAACGTTCATAAATGTAGCTCACCTCAACTGTCTGAGTCAAGGAGAGAGTACGCCAGCATCCGGCGAACCGCCCAAACCCGCTTGAGTGCCAGGGACATGCTTTCCCGCCTCCTTCGACCTAAAGGGGGAGGGCATAGTACTCCAGGACCGTCAAACGGCCGCTCATAGTACGAAGGACTGGGTAGGTGTCGAGTCAACCTGAGCCCTCATAAATGCGACTCACCTCAGTTGTCCAAGCAAAGGCATGGGCCGCTGGCGCCGGGCTCACTCAAGCATCCGACAGCCGTTGCCGCGCGTACGAGGGGAGGCCTTCCCACTCCTACGTGATGTGATGCAACATACGGCTCCTCGAATGACCACTAACGGTGTAGAGAGACAGCAGGACACTCCCGAACAATGTATGGTCACATCCCATAATTCAAGGGACAGCAAAACTGTCTCTCTCCCATTAAGGGCTCCCTTCAACAACCTTAAAGGAGATCGACAATCGAGAGATCAAAAAAAAGGAAGAGATCACCGAGATCGATCGATTGATCAATCAAGAGAGGAAGAGGCTTTCTGCATACCCTTGCATTACAGCGCCATCTCCCAGCTCCGAGCCCAGATCGCCGGCGAGCCAGAAGATGCAAACTCCTTCACCTTGAGCTTCTACTTAGTACTGAAGCTCTCCAACAACCTCGGTCGAACCGTCCAAGGGAAGCAGACTCGGCACGAGCACCGAGCGAAGCATCCTGTAGCTATCTTAAAGTCCCCACGATTAAACAAAGAGAGCCTTCCCTCTGCTTCTGTTATAATTCAGATTGATTTAGTTTGTAATAAGTTTTCTTATAAATACAAACAAAATCCCCCGTTTTCAGGAAAATCAGAAATTTACACCTACAGAAGATGGCGACCACAGTGGGAGAAGCTGTTTCTTCAAACGAAATGGCGGTAGCTCAGTTCGACGAGGTTGCTGTTAGGACGACGGTGGAGTCCCTAGAGATCGAGTTTGACCAGGCCAAGTACGAAGAGTACTTGTCTTCCTCCTCTTCCGATGGCAAAGCGTCCCGCAAGCGCCACAGAGTGATACGAGTTGCCGTACGAGCACCCTTTGGTCGCGGAATTACCAAAAGGTGGGTTGAGAAGAGGATGATCAAAACACAAGAACAATTCAGTATGGCGAAGGAAAATACATTCTCTAGATTATGAGTATGAAAAGATTACAATCTCTCTCTCACAATCTCACTAGAATTGAGAATAACCTCTCAACTCTCTCTAAACCCTAATACAAAGATTAGAATCTCTCTCTGATCTAAGATCCCATAGATCCTCACAATCTAAACCCTAATCCTTTAGATCAGGATCTCACTTAGACCTAAAACTCTTTAGATCTACATCTTGGCCTCTAACCTCCTTGTTTAGAACCCTAAACAATCCCTATTTATAGGGTTTACAACGTAGTGGCAATCTGGTAAATAATCAAAACCAAACCCACCTAGGATTCCTTCCAAAATAGAAACCAAATCTGCCCAGGAAACCTCGATGAGTCGACTCATGACTGAGATGAGTCGACTCATGCTCACCAGTCGACTCATGGTCGACTCAAAACATGCACAATTTGTGCTAGCCTACATGAGTCGACTCATGATTTCATGAGTCGACTCAGCAGATGCATATTGCTATCTGGAGGCGATTTCTTGAGTCGACTCATCAACCCGTCAGTCGACTCATCAGGCTGAGAACTGAATCTTCGATTCTTCGTTCTTCCGACTCGCTTCACGCTCCATCCTGTGCTCCGCTGTGTTGCTTCACACCACTATTCTCAAGATATCATGAGAATCACCTATCCTCAAGCTCCCATGAGGATCGCTTTTTCCGAAGAGAAGATACACCCGTATCATGGGTCCCCCCTTTAGGAACTTGAAGTCCCATTCAAGTTAGAACTTCAGCTGAGGAAACTCTCGAGCCCCTCCATCTTTGTTGACTTCAGTCATCTTCTTCTTCCTTCTTCTCTGAACTCCTTCCAAAGAAAAGGATCTCGCTAAGCTTCTTGTATTACGATCGAGTAAGGACCATACACAGGATGCCCCTTCACCGGATCTGATGCTCTGATACCAACTTGATACGAGTTGCCGTGCGAGCACCCTTTGGTCGCGGAATTACCAAAAGGTGGGTTGAGAAGAGGATGACCAAAACACAAGAACAATTCAGTATGGCGAAGGAAAATACCTTCTCTAGATTATGAGTATGAAAAGATTAGAATCTCTCTCTGATCTAAGATCCCATAGATCCTCGCAATCTAAACCCTAATCCTTTAGACCAGGATCTCACTTAGACCTAAAACTCTTTAGATCTACATCTTGGCCTCTAACCTCCTTGTTTAGAACCCTAAACAATCCCTATTTATAGGGTTTACAACGTAGTGGCAATCTGGTAAATAATCAAAACCAAACCCAGCTAGGATTCCTTCCAAAACAGAAACCAAATCTGCCCAGGAAACCTCGATGAGTCGACTCATGACTGAGATGAGTCGACTCATGCTCACCAGTCGACTCATGGTCGACTCAAAACGTGCACAATTTGTGCTAGCCTGCATGAGTCGACTCATGATTTCATGAGTCGACTCAGCAGAAGCATATTGCTATCTGGAGGCGATTTCTTGAGTCGACTCATCAACCCGTCAGTCGACTCATCAGGCTGAGAACTGAATCTTCGATTCTTCGTTCTTTCGACTCGCTTCACGCTCCATCCTGTGCTCCGCTGTGTTGCTTCACACCACTATTCTCAAGATATCATGAGAATCACCTATCCTCAAGCTCCCATGAGGATCGCTTTTTCCGAAGAGAAGATACACCCGTATCATAGAGTCATGCACAGGAGCCGACCTCAGACGGTCAAAGCTCCCGCGGCAGAAGGCTCTACCCAAGTCTCGACGGGGAAACCTACCCCAAACACTCTCGAGGCCAAGTCCCAGATCGAGAATGTGAAGAGAGGGTCTACTAAGTGGGTCGCCAAACGACCCTCGGTAACACCCGCTCCAAAAGAGACACCAGTTCAGCCCGGCACAAGCTACACTGCCACAGCCCGCGCAGACACTCTCTTCACTGGGAGAGCTCGCCAACAGCGACGGCAGACACTTGTCGGGCAGAAAGCCCTGACCTCCGCTTCACGCGACGGCCTGGGTCACCAGGCAGCCCCGAGAAGCGAGAAACAAGAGGGCAGCCCACCCAATAGCGGGAGGCCCTCCAAATCAGGAGCGCCGACCAAGAAGGATGAGGCCACCCGTTCAGGTGGACTTCGCTTTTCAGGTCACATCCCTGACGCGAATAAACCACCCCAAGCGAGTGGGCCTATCGGGACAGGCGAATCCTCGAAGGCTGGCGAGCCTTGCCATAATCTTTGGGCGGATAAACGTAAAGACAAGGAAATAGGCGGCACCTCGCGAACCCACTCGTTCAAACGAAGGGTCGAAGCTCGCCTACGCGCTGGAGCTCGCCCAAATGTGAAAGCTCGCCTGTCAAGGCAAGATCACTTAACTCCAACGCCACAACATTCCACCCAGCGTGCGCCAGAGAGTACATCCAAAGAACTCTCGCGTACTCACCCAAGCGATCCTTCCGATGCTGGGGGTTGTCACCAACCACCCACAGGAGATCTCCGAGAATATTTAACTCGCAAACGCACTATACATGAGGTGAGCCCTCAGTGCCATTGCGAAAGGCTCATCAACACGGTACTTAGCGACTGCCAATGCATAGGGACGGCGAAGCCCTTGGTGTTTGAGAGACTTTCTCAACAACCTTCTCGGTAGAGGACCTCCCGTCGAAAGCGTCGTCATCAAAAAGGACGCGCTGCCGACGACCTCGAACTCCCATCCGCCACAGTCAACATGACGGACAAGGGTAAGGGGGTACTCTCCGATTCCCCGGATTCGGATATCGTTCTAAGACCTAATCGCCGGTTCGCCCAGCGCGGACAAGGTGGCATATACCAGCGAACCCGTAGTCGCAGAGGGGTAAGCATCGGGTTTGATTTTTCAACCCTGGCACCTCCTTCTTGCGGCAAAGACGAAGTTCATTCGGTGGCGGCCACATCCCAAACCTCACACTCGGGTCAGAGCGTGCCGGCGGGGGTACACATGACTGAGCTCACCCACGAGCAGACGGTGGCTCAAAAGCTAGAGGAACAGCAGGCAACCATCGACTCTCTACGAGAGATGATGGAGCAACTTCTGAGTAAGAAGAAGAAGAAGAAAAGAGCCCAACACCCCTTACCCCGACAAACTGGGGATAAGGAGTGGGTGCCTCGCCGCCGTCCGGCGACCGAAACGGAGGATAACAGTAATCCGCAATCCGATTACTCCTCCAAGATGTCGCTAGGGATGTCGCACACCGGGGATGGCACCCATGCCAAGAGGTTCGATGAGTTCCAGGATCAGCTCAACGCACTGAAGCTCCAGCAAAACATGAACAAGCTGGGGGTGGTCCGTCCCTACCCCCATCGAGTGGGACACGGTCCCATACCTAGCAAAGTTCAAACCGATCAGCCTGGTGTAGTTCGATGGCAAGGGTTCGCCTTCGCATCACATCTACTACTTCATGGCGTAGACTGGGTTCCTTACGGGAAATGACGCCATTCTCACGCGACTATTCATCGGCACCCTCAAAGGGGTGGCTTTTGAATGGTTCCGTAAGCTAGAACCCGGCACAATCAAGTCATGGGCCGATGTCGAGAGGCTCTTTTTGGCCCGCTTCTTCGACGACGACACAGAAGTATCGATGGCCACCCTCCTTGCTGAAAAGCAACAGAAGTCGGAGTCGGTCAACGACTTCGTAAAAAGATTTCGGAACCGATCAGTCCACTGCCGGGACCAAGTCTCTGAGTCGACGCTGATCGAGATGTGTCGCAACAATCTATCGATCCACATCCTGTCCAAAATAGGCGTGGTGGAAACCCGAACGTGGAAAGAGCTTGTGCGTCAGGGTGAACAGGTAGAGAACAAGATTAAAAGGCTAGAGGCCGAAGAGCCACAGCCTAAGAAGGGAGCTGCGGAGCCGACTACGCCAAAGAACCCCCCTCGAGCAAGAGGAAAGGAGATCATGGCCGTCGATTCCACACCAACGCCAAAATCTGCCCTAAAGCCTAAGGCCCGGCAGTTCGAACAACGCCCCCCGCGGTAGTATGACTTCAAAGAAGATCAGGTGGTGGCAACGTTCGATACTCTGCTCAAGAGTGGTCGAATCAAACTGCCAGAAGCCACGAAGCTGGAGGAGGCGGACAAAACCAGTGACCCAACCTACTGTGCTTATCACAGATTCCTTGGTCACCACACGACCAAGTGCTACGTCCTCAAAGACAAACTCCAGGCTCTCTACGACGCGGGGGTCTTGAAGAAGGAGAAGGTCCAGAAGCAGGTGACCACAAACATGATCACCTTGAGCTTTGGGATGAATCTCCCAGAGGTCCAAGCTCCGGCGGGGGTAGTTCCTATCCCCAAAGCGGTTTTGAAGATCACCAACGACGATCCTCACAACCAGCGGGAGAAGGGCTTGGTCCCGCAGACCCTGCCATCGGGGTAGATAATGTGGGTCCACCCAGACCTCCTCAACGATGAACAGTGGACTGCAAAGCCCTCGAAAGAGGCTAAGAGAAAACATTGCAACGTTGTCTCTGCCATTTCAGATAGAGACGGCGAAGTGATAGCCGCCCTTACTGATTCCGAGGAGGATACCAATGTCTTCGCCACGAGGACAGGAAAGGAATTCGCCAAAGAATACCCCACGAGGGCAGAGGACCCGGCGGGACCTCCCAAGCGGCCAGCCGCTATGACTCCTCCTAATCCAGATGCACCCAGCTCGAGTCGCCAACCCTTCCGATTCAACGTGCTCGCACAGCTGAAAAGCATCCCGGCGCGAATTACCATGTACGACCTCCTCCGATTGTCCAGGTCTACTCGCGAAGCCCTTCAAGAGGCATTGGCTGACTCGGAGGCGTTTGTCACCCATTTCTCAAAAGAGACAGAAGTAGAACTAGAATGCACGACCTGCTACCAAGTCTCCGAGAGACGAGTCCCGTGCATCACTTTCACCCCTGAAGACATGCTCATCAAGAGCACGTCTCATGATCGACCTCTATACTTCACAGGATATGTCGGCTCGGCGAGGGTGGATTGGATCCAAGTCGACCCGGGTTCCGCGTTGAGCATCGTGCCCCTGAAGCTAATCAAGCACCTGGGGATACCGCCGAAGCGTTTATCCTCGACCACCACGACCATTTTCGGCTTTAACGCCACGGGGACGCGGCCGCTGGGTAAAATCCGCCTGAAATGCCGCATAGGCGACATGAAGACGGAGGTGACCTACTATGTCATCGATGCCGAGCCTTCCTACAACGTGTTCTTAGGACGCCCGTGGATCCATGGCAACCGGATAGTCCCGTCCACCCTTCACCAATGCTTGAAGTACGTCGACGATTATGAACGTGTGAAGACTGTGGTAGCCGACAGACAACCTTTCAAAGGCGTCAAGAATTACTTCACAGACTCTCTGCTGTATCAGGACCCCGTCGAACCGCTAGTCGAGGAGCCGGAAAGCGGCAACGAGGCTGACAGCGAGCCTGAGTATGGCGACAATCTAATCCTAAACGACTTCGAGTCAATTGTAATTGGTTATAAGAGTCATCATGTAACCAACGCTGTTCAGGCGGAGAAGATTGTCATCAATGAAAAGTCCAACTTTGCTTATGTATAGTCTTGTTCTACGTCTGAGGACGATGAATCCAATGACTCGTGGACAAAACTCCGCGGCGATCCCTCCCTGCACATGCCGGTATGGTCGTCGTACGTCGCGAGGAGGCGGCCGATTGACTCGTCGCGAGCCGTATTTGTTGTGCCAGCCCGAGATAAATATCGAAAAGACATTATTTTCGGCCGGATCGATCAGCCCTTGCGCACGCTCTGGGATGAGTCCGAAGACGAAGACCAAGCACCCCAGTTTTTGAAGTACAGTCGAATTGCGAAACGCATGATGAGCGATATGGGGTACGACCTCACTCGTTTGGAGGGCCTCAATTACGGCCGAGGACGCAAGACGGTCATCCGACCCGCTTACGTACCTAAGGGGAAACCCTCAAATTACTTCAACAGGACTAGGAGAGGCTTAGGCTACTCCTCCTCCTCGTCGGATTTGTGTTTCTACATCAACGAAGATTCCGACTATGCATGTTCAGGGGATCAATCATCAGTAACCTCGGCATGGGACTCGGATGTCAGCGTGAGGGATCTGTTCGAGGGCCTCACAGTCAATATGGCCACGATAGATCCCGTTGAGCTTGCGGAGGATGGACAACTTCCACTTTATGACGAGACATGGGATCGCCATGTTAACGCCCAGTGGAGCAGTCGCTTCGAGCAGCGGGAACCACCGACTGAAGACGAAATCCTCCAGGTGAACATGGGCATGGAGGCGAATCCCAAGCCCATATTCATCAGCGGCAGTCTGCCACCCCAAGAAAAAGAAGACCTCATCGCCCTCATACGGGAATACATTGACGTCTTCGCGTGGAATTACGAGGATATGCCCGGCCTGGATCCGCGGGTCGCTACGCATCGCCTCAACATCAGCTCAGACGCCAAACCAGTCAAACAGCAGCAGAGGCGCTTTCGCCCTTAGATTATGGAGACGATTGAGGCTGAAGTAAAGAAGCTCATCGAATCCAGCTTCATCAGAGAGGAACGGCACCCTGACTGGGTGGCAAACATTGTTCTAGTGCTGAAGAAAAATGGTAAGATCCGCATCTGCATCGACTTTAGGGACCTCAACGCTGCGTGCCCCAAAGACGAATTTCCCCTGCCCATCACGGATGTCATTATTGACAACACGTGCGGGTTCGAGAGGATATCCTTCATGGACGGGTTCTCGGGGTACAATCAAATCAAAATGCACCCCGAGGACGAAAAACACACCTCATTCAGAACTCCTATAGGAGTGTACTGTTACACGGTCATGCCCTTCGGACTCAAGAACGCCGGCGCAACCTATCAACGTGCCATGAGCACAATCTTTCGGGAGCTCCTGCGAAGGACGGTGGAGTGCTATGTGGACGATCTGGTTGTGAAGAGTCGCCACAAGGGCGACCACCTCCAAGACCTGAGGACGATGTTCAAACTTATGAGGACTCATCAACTCAAGATGAATCCCACTAAATCAATTCTAGGGATGTCTAGTGGTAAGTTCCTCGGTTTCGTCGTCACCACGAAGGGGATCCGAATCGATCCAGACAAGGTGCGAGCCATCCAAGAGCTCCGACCGCCCCGGAACCTCAAAGAATTAAGAGGTCTCCAAGGACGATTGGCCTACATCCGAAGGTTCATTTCAAACCTTTCGGGCAAATGTCAGCCGTTCTCCAAGCTTATGAAGAAAGGCACCTCCTTCGTATGGGAGGAGCCTTGCCAGAAGGCCTTTGAAGACATCAAGGCGTACCTGTCAAACCCGCCAGTCCTCGCTGCGCTAATTTCAGGGAGACCATTTCTCATCTATATACGCGCCATGGAACACTCTTTGGGTGTTCTCTTGGCACAAAATGATGACTCCGGCCACGAGCAGGGCATATATTACCTAAGTAGAACCTTGCAAGGCGCCGAGTAATGGTACCCGATGGTCGAAAAGGAATGTTTGGCCCTGGTGTTCGCCATCCAGAAGATGCGACACTACCTGGTTGGCCAGACAATCCACGTCATCTCTCGGATGAACCCTATTCGTGTCTTCATGATGCAACCTGTAGCGCTGAATTGGTGTCTAGCCAGGTGGGCACTTCTGTTCTCCCAATATGACATCCACTTCATGCCGCAAAAATCCGTCAAAGGATAGGCCATCTGTGATCTCATGTCCAGTCATCCACTGGGGTCAAAGACCGACCTGTTCGAAGATTTGCCAGACGAACCGCTTGAAGTCAACATAACTTCGTTACCGGAGTTATGGCGTATGTTCTTTGACGACGCGTCTCGCGAAGCGGCGGATGGCTCCATTGTCGCTGGAGTGGGGGTAGTCCTCACTTATCCACACAACCACGTGCTGCCCCGAGCCTTCTCTTTGACTGAGCCATGCACCAACAACGTGGCTGAGTACAATGCCCTACTCATCGGGCTCGAGCTAGCAAAAGAGTTAGGGATTAAGCATATCGAGGCTTACGGCGATTCCCAGCTCATCGTCAAGCAGATGACCGGCGAATACGAAGTTAGAAATGATGACTTAATCCCACTCCATGAGGCGGCTGTCCGACTAGTGGGATCATTCGAGAGCTTTCGCATTGAGCATGTGCTACGTTCCAAGAACACACATGCGGATGCCCTCGCTTCCCTGGCGGCCAACTTGGCTCAACCATTCGGGACAACCCAATGGGTCACAGTGGCGAGCAAAAGGCTCTTTCGACTAAAGGACGCTCCAGAAGTGAACGCCACCCATCAAGTCTCAGATCAGCAACTCAGTGCTGAGGATTGGCGCCTCCCGATCATCGATTACATCCTATATGGCGTATTGCCCGAAGATGCAAAGGAGCGAGAGTCTGTCCGGAGACGTGCTATGAGATTCTACTACGATTCGACCACCAAGATGCTGTATCGAAAGTCATACGACGGCTTGTTGCTTCGATGTCTCTTGAAAGCAGAAGCACAAAAGGCTCTACGCGAGGCCCACGATGGCATTTGCGGAACTCACCAACCCGGACCCAAACTTTGGGATCGCCTACGAAGGATAGGCTACTTCTGGCCTGGGATGGTTCACGACGTCGTTGCCTACGCGAAGCGTTGCCAAGAGTGCCAGATTCACGCCAACTACATGCATCAGCCACCCGAAGACCTGCACCCGACAAAGGCTTCGTGGCCCTTCGAAGCATGGGGAATGGACATAGTTGGCCCAATATCCCCGCCGTCGGTAAAAGGTCATCGCTTCATCCTCGCGATCACTGACTACTTTTCTAAATGGGCAGAGGCCATCCCCTTAAGAGAAGTCAAAACTAATGATGTGGTGAAGTTCATCAAACACCATGTCATCTACCGATACGGCGTACCCCGACGTATCATCCATGACAACGGCACGCAATTTGTCAGCCATGCATTCACTAGGTTCTGCGACAAGTTCCGAATACAGAACTTCTCTTCCATGGCCTATAACCCATCAGCAAATAGCTTGGTCGAGGCCTTCAACAAAACAATCATCAAAATCCTGACCAAGTTAACCTCAACCAGCAAACGCGACTAGAATGAAAAACTTGGCGAAGGCTTGTAGGCGTATCGCACAATGGTTCGCACACCGACTGGCCACACCCCTATTCATTGGTATACGGCTGTGAGGTCGTGCTACCATTAGAAATTCAGATCCCGTCCCTCCGCGTCGCCTTAGCAACGGGAATGACGGTGGAAGACAACCACCGACAACGACTCGCCGAGCTCGAAGCGTTAGACGACAAATGGTTAGAAGCTCAACAACACATTGAGTTCTATCAAGCCCGAATGGCCAAAGCGTTCGACAAAAAAGTCAAGCGCAGGGCCTTCAAGGAGGGAGAGCTGGTACTCGCCGTCCGCAGGCCGATGATTCTCACCTCCAAGAAGAAAGGCAAATTCCAATCCAAATGGGAAGGGCCATTCGTAATAGAAACAGTCTATTCGAATGGAGCTTACCGCCTTGTCAAGCCAAACGGTGACAAGATCATGATGCCTATCAACGGTAAATATTTAAAGAAGTACTACCCTTAGTTCTTTTTCGCCAACTCCCATGAGTACACGAGTCTAAACTGGTCCTCACCCCCTCCAACTGGTACACGAGGATAAACTGTCCCTACTTCATCTGCTCTGGCGGAACACCGCTACTGCATTCAATTCGCCTATCTTCTCCAATGAGATGGCGAATCCACTAAAG
>BQKN01061841.1:45307-90098 GCA_022839385.1 Asparagus kiusianus
ATTCAATTCGCCTATCTTCTCCAATGAGATGGCGAATCCACTAAAGTTGTTCATATCACGACAGACTCAATTCAACTCGCTACTCTCCTCCAAAAAGAGGGCGGATTCACCAAAGTCGCTCGTACCGCGGCGAACAACTCGGTTATGTTAACTGTCACCTCAAACCAAACCAACTTATCAGTCTCCCTCAACAAGATGGTAAGGCCCCATAGTTGCTCCGATCGCAACAAAGCTTCATCAGATTAATGATTACCTCTGATGATTGGCGCCGCTATTCCTACGAATGGCATAGCCTAAGTGATAACCTACCACGCGACGTGTTATTGCTTCGGTCAATAGTCACACTCCTACGTCCCTGAACTATTTGACCTATTCCAGATACTCTAACCTTCCCTTAGGGTAACTGATGGGTAGTAGCCTACTACGCGATGGCTCCTACAACAATCGGGTGTCATATTCCTACATCCCTGAACGATTCGATTATCGTCTGTCGCCGCCTACTCAGACGACGACGGCTATCAAGAGCGGCTCGACAGATGACATATCTGCTGATTCACCGAGCGACAGCTCGCCGAGTGGCGAGTCAAGGCTGGGTTCTTCAGTAGGCTGCATGAACAAATAATTGTTCTTTGTTGCAAGCCAAGTGCTACTCTCTTGATCCTACTAGAGCTACAACGCGAAAATCGGGGTTAACCCGATCCCACGCTGTGAGCAACCGAGGGCAGGACAAGAGCCTAAAACAACTAAGTCCAAAACAAGACAGTCAAAGGCTCGCCAAGTTCAATTCAGATGCCAAACAACACAGACAAAAGAAAGAAAACCGTGCATACGAAGCAAAAATAAGCAAAAGCTAAAGGCCATTACGGGCCAGGAGTCACATACATAAGTTTGTAAGTTATGATGCCTGTGGCATCAACTGAAATGACAACAAAATAAAGAAAGAAAAGAAAGAGAATAGGAGAACGGACTTAAGCAGGCAGGGCATTACAGAAACTTCAACAAGCTGAAGGAGCCAATTTTGGCCTTGGCTTTCGCGCGATCCTCCGCACGTTGGATCCTCGCCTTCTTCTGCTGCTGCTGCCGCCTGACCAAGTCCGCCTTGCTGTCCTCTTCCTCATGGTGAAGAAGCTGCAGCACCCTCTCCACCTCTCTGGCGGCCTCGCCGAGCCTCCTCGCCTCGTGCTCGTGCTCCCGCAGCTTTGCCTCGCCACGAAGAGAGCCAGCATCCTCAAAGAAGGCCCTGTCCAGATAAGCGTCCATCCGGTCTAGAACCGCCCGGTGTCGCTTCCGCAGACGTCGGAGCTCAGCCTCTTTCGCCTGGATCTGCTTCGCTCGCTCTTCGCGCTCGAGCAGAAGGCGTAGAGAGAGGGGCGGGGGCACGTCGGAGGGGTCCTTGTAGGCCAATTCCTCGAGGCGGTACATCCACCTCTCAATCCTCTGAAGCTCCCGCTCGCATTGGCGTGCGAACGAGATGCCACCCGCTTGCTGGATCTCCCTTAGACCCGCTTCCATGAATGGAAGCGAGTCAAAGTACCGCCCGTCGCCCACTCCGATCGAGAGGGCGATCCCCTGTATCATGCTCTCCAGCCTCTGGATGGGCACAAAAGCAGGGTGGACCACAGGATCTGGAACCGTGGACCCACAGACCGAACCCACCGGAGAAGCGGGTGGAGCGTCAAAGACGGTGGTGGAGGAGCCGACCCCTTCAGAAGTGCTATGGTCAGAATCGGAGGCCATGAGAGGAGAAGCTACGGCAGCAGTCTTTTGTCTAGCGAGTTTTTCTCGAAAAAGAGGGAATGTGACCGAAGAGATGACGAGTACGGAAGATATAGCCAAAGACGCAACGGCCGAAATCTCTTCCCTCGAGCAATCGAACGGCCCAGATGCCCTGCGGCGCTTCGAGTTCAACGCCATTCAAGGCCACGCTTCTCGAGACCCGAACCGACCGATCGGATGAAGCCCAAGAGGCGAGGCGTTCTGACGCTTCGCCATTAATGAAGCATTGATGTGCATTGACACGTCTTCGACGCCTTAACTGGCAAGCATTTGGGCCCGCTGAAAGACGCGTGGCACGAGATTTCGTCAACAACCTAAACTCGCCCTTTCGAGAGTCCCACTTGCATTCTAAACTCGCTAGCACGAATCCGCCGACACTGGGGATTCGCAAACAGTTCGAATTCGCTAACGGTTGGAGTTAACCTTCAAGCGAACTCACCGACGGTTTAAGACGACTCTCCCGGCGAATTCACCATCATCTACACCGACCCGTACTCGAGGCGAGTCTTCGCCCAAGGGGTACCACCTGAAATCACTGATGGCCATCGAAGGATGTTGTATCCAAAAGAAACGTGACAAGGAAAAGCACGAACTTCATCAGATGCTTCTAGATAGTACATTTGAAAAAAAAGTTATGATTTAATAGCTAAAAAAGTCATAATGTTACGTCCGAAGCAAAACATATACCAGTTTTTTGCTAAAACAATACATCTGAACAAAGTCATGACTGCACAAATCATGGCATAGTTTCAAAAAGTGAGACAAATAAACAAAGTGTCTTAAGCACAGGTACTGATTTGAAATCTCAGTCAAAAACACTAAAAGTAGAAATCTCTTCTTTGGCCAAGGCCACCCGTCTCGCGTGGTCCTCCCGAGCCTTGTCCTCAGCCGTTCGCCTAATTCGTTCCTCAGAGCTTGACCCAGCGGCAGCGTCTTTTTCCCGCAAGACCAGGAGGCGTTGAGTTGCCGCCTCGGCTTCCTTGCTGACCTTGACGACATCAGATTGAAGCCCTTTCAACCTCGCCTCCGCTTGCCCCAGTTCGGCTCGTAGGCGAGCTATCGTGTGATTGAGGTCGAAAAGGGAGTTCGCCTATCGAAAAGGGAGTTCGCCTCCTTCCCGCTGAAGGATTCGCCCGCGGAGATAGTAATCATCCCCTAAGGGCAAATAGGGCAAACTTTGCCCCAAATTGGGGAAGCTACCAAAGAGGCGGCGGAATCCCAGGATAATGAGCAACACTCATCTCCCTAAATCCGACGCCTAAGACCTACACGAGGTCGCCCAGCGAACCCATCGACGTACCTGAGCGCGACTCCGGAGCACTGGTAGGCATGCCGGCAGAGAGACGGTCGGAATAGCATCCGGGGCCTGCACCCCTCACTTTGCACCTCTTAGATCTCGGAGCCATTGTAGGATGAAGCGGGAATTCTTTCCTTGGAAATTCCTTTCAAGATTTGAGAGCACGGTAACTCCTAAAGGAGGAAAGTGGCTGGTTTAAAAGGGCGGAGTCGTCCACATGGCCACGATTGCCCTCGAAAGGCGAAAACCCTAACGGACAGGAAACGTGGCCACGATCAAATTCGACGGTCCAGATCACCCTCGGTATATCGAAAGAACCGAGATTGGTGGTTGCATCCGACGGTTGGATTCGAAAACCACGGCCACGATCAGAACGAGGCGCACGGAGTGGACGTCGAAATGTCGAATCACGATAAAGCCACGTCGCCTTAGCTGGAAAGGCACAAAGCCCCGCCGGTGGACACGTGGTTTGCCTACGTGAGGCCTACTTTCGCCCGAGAGAAAGGTCTCAATGACGAAAACTTGAACGAAATCCGCAAGTCAGTCAAAATTTCGCAATCAAAGCCCAACTTTGCCTGCATGATTCATCCGCCTTTGGAAGCAGGAAACTTGCCTAAAATCTCGAAACCAACAAGGTGACCTTGCTTAGACCCGCGCCCCAAACGGCTAAGGGGTCAGAGTAGAAATCTTAGCATTAAGCCTGAGAGAAACTACTCGACAACTCATCATACTGAGGAGAATAGTATGGCTAGCCCGATTCAAACGGTGATCGGTAAAGGCATACCAAACCCGTTAATAGTTGAGGGTTTGCTAAAAATCCTAAAAGAAACCGCATATACTGGTTTCACCAAGAACTTTTTTATTCAAAGTATTCTAGACCACACGCAAGCCGGTTTAGGTCTGAAAACTTTGAAGGGGGTCTTGTAGACGGTAAAAAATACCGCCGTAGGTTCACAAGGAATCCACCTGTATTACGAAGTCGCCCAAAGCCACACGAATTCACGTGTTATCGTAACGCGCCTAAGCAGGTCTGCATTCAAATCCGCCTGCAAGTCTCAAGACCGCCCGCGTACCCAAATATCTGCTACCTCACGTGCTAAGATGGGCTTTCCCACCTCACTCGACCCGAAGGGAGAAGGCACAGTACTCCAGGACCATCAAGCGGCCGCTCATAGTACGAAGGACTGGGCAGGTGTCGAGTCAACCTGAACGTTCATAAATGTAGCTCACCTTAACTGTCTGAGTCAAGGAGCGAGTACGCCAGCATCCGGCGAATCGCCCAAACCCGCTTGAGTGCCAGGGACATGCTTTCCCGCCTCCTTCGACCTAAAGAGGGAGGGCACAGTACTCCAGGACCGTCAAGCGGCCGCTCATAGTACGAAGGACTGGGTAGGTGTCGAGTCAACCTGAGCCCTCATAAATGCGACTCACCTCAGTTGTCCAAGCAAAGGCATGGGCCGCCGGCGCCGGGCTCACTCAAGCATCCGACAGCCATTGCCGCGCATACGAGGGGAGGCCTTCCCACTCCTACGTGACGTGATGCAACATACGGCTCCACGAATGACCGCTAACGGCGCAGAGAGATAGCAGGACACTCCCGAACAATGTATGGTCACATCCTATAATTCAAGGGACAGCAAAACTATCTCTCTCCCATTTAAGGGCTCCCTTCAGCAACCTTAAAGGAGATCGGCAATCGAGAGATCAAAAAAAAAGGAAGAGATCACCGAGATCGATCGATTGATCAATCAAGAGAGGAAGAGGCTTTCTGCATACCCTTGCATTACAGCGCCATCTCCCAGCTCCGAGCCCAGATCGCCGGCGAGCCAGAAGAGGCAAACTCCTTCACCTTGAGCTTCTACTGAGTACTGAAGCTCTCCAACAACCTCGGTCGAACCGTCCAAGGGAAGCAGACTCGGCACGAGCACCGAGCGAAGCATCCTGTAGCTACCTTAAAGTCCCCATGATTAAACAAAGAGGGCCTTCCCTCTGCTTCTGTTGTAATTCAGATTGATTTAGTATGTAATAAGCTTTCTTATAAAAACAAACAAAATCCCCCATTTTTGGGAAAATCAGAAATTTACACCTACATTCGCCTGCTTTTACCTTAGGTGTTGATTTAGCATTTGGCATCCAAGTTTGCTTGGATCTTGGCGATCTCTTAACTGCCTCTTCCTTTTGCATTTCTTGTGCTTTTCACACCAGGATCTGGGCATGCACAAGAAGTGCGTGACGCTTTTGAATGCACTCCTCAAGAGTGGAGCGGTTCTGTTTGACATAAACCCATTCGTTAGTAGGTGGTTGGGAGGAGGTTCCGGAAGCTTGCTGCTGAAACACTTGGCACCTTCTGAGTTTCAGATCTGCGTCATAGCAGATCCCGTCAACAAGTTTCAAAGCCTTGGCAAATTGGCGCGCGAGATGTTGACGGCACCTTTGACGAGCTCTCTTCGTCAGCACTGGTGCACTTTCAACGGGCAAATCTTTGACTTTCAAAGAGTTGTCACGAACGTTGGATCTGGTTTCTTTAGAGGTTAGAGAGGGGTCTTTTACTGCATTCAGGTTCAGATCATCAGCCCTGGTCTTCGTATTCAACCTCTTCGAACACCGGGATCTTGATTATCGGTTGCGTCACGATAGCCTCGGCAGCGAGGCTGTCGGCTCCTACTGTAGTCGCTAGCTTGTTTAGGGAGAAAATTAGTTTCTTCATTGAGGTACTCATTACAACTTCAGTTGTTACAATGAAAATACAAAAAGATAGTCTTTTTATAAGACTTTTACACAATGAAAATACAATTCTCGTCAAACAGCACATAGATCATTTATCGGTCTTCTACTTGCGTGGGATCTTAGCCTGTGACGGGGACGTTGATATCCATGGACTACTTGATGATCAGATCAGATCCGAAGCTTCGTTGATTCACAAAGGAATTAAGAAACCGAAGCAGTTATCTCGGCAACGGCGAGATAACCACTCTTCTCGAGATCACCGCAATGGGGCGATCTCAAGGAAGGAACCGAGAAGTGTAGATCTGACGAACTCCTCTTCTTTATGCTGACGAACTCGATCCGATCGCTCCTCCTCCTCTCTAAAATTTGTGGCTCTTCAGTCCTCAATCCGGGAGGGCTTCGCCGACGCTCGAGAATTCCAGATATGAAAAAATAAAGGCCATGGGGCTGTATTTATAGGCTTCAGGAGCCCTGTGTTTGGATAAGAACGATTGATTCTCTCTTATCTTCTGTTGAAACCACTTAACCATATTATCAGATCAGTTGGAACAAATCCAGACGATTAACGATCGAAAAACCGCCTAAAACTCCAAAATCAGCATTTTTGTATTGCAAACACTTCAGAGTGTCTTGGCCAAGCTAAGACACTTTGAAGTGTCTCGGCCAAGCCGAGACACTTGGAAGTGTCTTGGCTTGGCCAAGACACTTATAAGTGTCTGTTGGCCTTCTTGTTTTGATGATGTTTAACAAATAATTTACTACTAATGTTGTTTGTCTAGTATTTATGTTTTCTTATTTATTATAGACAAACAACGTTGTTGGAGGATGGATGGATTGCGCCATAACGATCATATCCAATGGAGGTTGGAGGAATTATGGAGTGAAGCAACGTACAATTCAAGTTAAAGATCAAGTTCAAGCTTCATCCGCAACGTGTACCAAGTCAAGCCTAAAATGAAGATCAAGATCAAGCTTGGGTAATTTAGTATAGGTTTATATTATGTGTGTTAAGTACCTTAAGCTCAATATCTATACACACACAATTATTGGTTTCTTTGCATATATATAGTTTTATATATATACATACAAGTTTTGAGTTTTCATGTTTATAAATATGAAATCACATGTTTCATATTTACTATTGTGTTTTGGTATTTATTGCATAGAATATGCAATTTTGTGAAAATAATGTCTTATTAGTTTATAGACTTCAATATCAGTTTATACATGTTTTACTAAGTCTATAAAAACATTTTACAAAGTTTCAAAAGTTGGTTTATGTCAAAACATCAAAATTCGAGTATCTCATATTTTCATGTTTTGGACTATTTTGTAAAATGATGTTTATTATCATGTCTACAATCATTCCCCAAAGTTTTACATTTTTTGGAATTTATTTGATATTTTTAAACAGGGTTTTAATATCAGCAAAACAGTTTTCAGATTCTCATATGTCAGTTTTTGGTCGACTGCACCGGTCGACCGAACCTGAGTTCATATGTTCACTGGGCGACAGAGAGTCTGTCGGTCGACCGGCCTGGTCAACCGATGAAATTTTTCGGTCGACCGATGAAATTTCCGGTCGACCGACGAGTGCTTTTTTCTGCTTCCAACGGCTAGTTTTCTTACCGTTGCTAGGGCTGTTTCTGTCCTTTTGCCTGAGGTTTTTGGCTGAGTTGTGAGAGGGTATAAATACCCCTTTGCTGATATCTTTTCAAGCAATAAAAAGAATGTTTTAAAAGAAGTTTTAAACAAGGGTTTGAAAAAGAGTTTAAGCTTGTTTAAGCTTGTTTAAGGGTTTAGTTTAAAGCAGTTTTAGCTTTCACAAGTGGAGGAGATTATCTTCTTGTTTGGGCCTCAAATCTCCATCTCTCCATCTTGATTTAGAGAAGTTTTCCTAAACTCAACTCTAGCTTTTATTTATAATTAATTGTTAATTATCATTTCTATTAAAGCTAGTTTTATATTGAGTTTAGATTTGATCTTGTTTTCACTCATTGTTACACACACCCACCTTGAGCTTATTGTATTTGCATACATAGTATATTAGGGTTTTGAGAGATTGTAACATTGAGTTGTGCTTAACTGAGTTCTCATCTATTGTAGAGAACAAATTTATATCTGTTACATTGTGAGTGCAGTAAGGTTTTCGGTGAGCTAGAAAACCGAGAGTGTGTTGTGAAGTTTTCGGTGAACTAGAAAACCGATTGTGAGGAGTGACGTTGATCGGTGAGCGTTGAAAACCGATACTGTGAGGTGTAACCGTTATTTGGGTGAGCGTAGAAAACCCGGTTGTGATAGTGGATTTCTCCCCGGAAGTGGGGAGCGGAGACGTAGGACGGAAGGTCCGAACTCCGTGATCATATCTTGTGTTTGAGTGTGCTTTGGCATTTATTTATACTTGTGTTTATATTTCTTATCGCCATTGTCATTAGCTCATTATTTATATGATCCACTATCTTGTTTCATGTTGTTTACCCTTGTGTTAGTTTACATATCCTTGCATATATATTTCTATTATATAGGATATATCACCTTTTGTATATTGCATATTCTTGCACATAACTCTTTGTATATCTATCTTGCAAGAATATATTTATTAATTAGTTTTAATTGGCATTTAATCGGATTAGATTAGCATAAGACCCTAATCACACCCCCTATAGGGTCTAACAGTGTCTTGGCCAAGCCAAGACAGCACGGGGTGTCTTAGTTTGGCTTTTTCTGGTTTTGGTTCGTCGAGTTTGTTTTCACCGTAAATTCGTCATCCGGACTCAGAATTACGCGATTCAATATGCGTTGGAAAGCCGATTAGGAGATCTACAGGATCCCATGATTGAATCATTTGTGGAGTAAATAGGACATGAGGGGTTCTCCACCTTTCGTAAATGACGCGGGGCTCCCGATCAGCTCTTGTTCCCGTTATTCCGAAGTTTCGTTGCTTCGTATGGTCCGTAGACTCACTTTATGTGTTCGTCATCGTCAAATGATCTCCTCTGACAACATTCATCATCTTCTTTCTATCTAGAACCATGTGCGGTGACCTATAGGCAATTTTTGACGTTCACACTTGGAAAGACTTGAAGGTGCGCGACGAACAAGCCGAACGCTTCCTCAGAAGGAAGAAGATCGAAAGAAGCCAACGGTCAATGCCTGTGGTTACCGGTGATAATTATCAGATGTCACAATAATAACCTCAAAAGCAACAAAAGGCTCTAGATCCGGGACTCTAAAAAGAGGTGAGAACAAACATATCATAATCATCCTTCAGTAACGAACATAAAAGTAGCATCGCATTGTCTTTATCCTCAACCATGATGTCCACATTGGCCATATCTGAAAGCAACTTTGTGAAGTTATTTACATGCTCCTTACATGCTCCCTAATGGAAACTCATCTCAGCATATTGAACTGGTAAAACCTCTTCTTCAAGTATCGAGAGAACTACAAGAGGAATCACTCAACTACCATCTCTCAATCTCTCCATCTCACATACATAATCAACTCTCATATTCGCTCCAAAGCCTCTCCTTATAATCTTTTGGACCGATAAAGAATGTGAAATCCTCTCCCAAAATTATAATTTTGTGCAAGCCTCTCCTTACAATCTTGCATACTATTCTTAAATATGGTTACACCCTTTGGTAACCCTAGATTACAATATAAGTAGCTTCCGCCTTCTTTTCTCTTCTTCATTTTCCCTCTAGGATTGAAGACTATATATAGAGAAATCAAAACTCTATCTCTAGCCTAACCTTATAAATAGAATAGGATTTAAACTCCTTATCATGATGAGACCCAATCTCCTAAGCATGATAAACCTCAAAGCTATTTGCTTCTTATGAAATTACAAAAGAATCAAATATACAATCTCAATAGTCTCCACCTTAGATTTAATTCCCAAACCACCTTGAAGGTATACCCTTGCCATCTTGAAACTTTGCCTCTCCCGCTATCGCTTCTAGTCCTTTTGCACTTCAACTGATGTGCCCACACTCCTAACTGGGACACCCATACTTCAATCTAGATCCCTCATAGCTCTCTATTTCACCTATCTTGCCGTAGCACCTCTACCTCCCTTGTACACACATCTTCATCACCAATAACATCAAAAAGCAAATTGAACATGCTTCACTCCCTAATTGAAATTAACAGTAACCTTCCCCTACTTGCTATCCTCTCACTCCACCTGTAATGCTTGCCTAGAACAATTGGTGCTCCTATCCTACTCCACTCTATGAGACGGATGCCTTCATCTCCGCCATTGCTCGGTTTGGACTGAACGTGAGCGCTTGTTGTCTTACTCCTCCTCTCGTCTAGTACCACTATCTCCATCATGTGTGTAACTAGTCTATGCCCGCTTGCAGGCTCTACCAACTCAGGCTCTATCATTCTCGAAGCTACATACCAATTATCTCATGATCTTGTGATGACTCATAACGATGACTCTACAGCTAGAATCATGTCTGATTCTCTTACACTAGTCCCAACTGTCATAGACACATTCATCCTATCTGCCATCAGATTTGTCTTGCCACTATAGACAACACTTTTTAGCATTCTCTAAATAATTTGAGCGAAATTTGGAAAAATAGTCTTTGCCACCGTGTTTAGAGCCTGAAACCTAGAAATCAACTCCTAGATCATCAAAATCCACCTTTGATTCACCAAACTACTGACAAACTATCTTTTATCTAAGTTAAAATAAAACACAACAAACACTAAACAGAAGAATTCAGTCAAACCCAAGATCCTTGTAGAGAATTCTCTCTACTCGGTCAGCATGTAGAAGACTCTTTTTACTCAGTTTTTTTGGCTTTGCTTATATAGGGTTCACATGACGAATAAATACTATTATCCTTAGGTCCTCTGACCAATGATCATTAGAAATAAACCCTCCAAATCATTTCTAATTAGGACTCTCTCATTCTTGAAACCCGATCCCACATGGAGCCTTTACCTGAATAGCCACGATCACCGCACTTGTGTAATCTGCCGCACTTCTGATTGCTGAGAAATCAAATCTCATCTATCATATATCATCCTCATTCGTATAAAGATCCCACCTTTTTTTCTTCTTCTTGTAACACTGGTCCACAATCTTACATGATGCCTATCTTATAAATCTCTCTCTGACTCAACATCATCGCTTTGATACCACTTTAGGTATTTTAGTCCTCCTACTACGATCTGTCCAAGTCAGAAACCAATCAATAAGCCACAACATAAAAACAACCACAATCAATATGAAAGAATACACCAAGATTTATCTAGTTAAGTCAACCAACTTCAACTTACTTCCACAAGGTGGAAATACAAGAAATTCACTATGTAAGGAAGAACTATAGGAGTAACCACTTAATTCTCGTCTCCTCAATCTCTCAGCCTCATATATATAATCAATTCTTATACTCTCTTCAAAACCCTCTCCTTACAATCTTTTGGACGAACAATGACTGCAATACCCTCTCCTAATATCGTAATTTTTTACAAAGACAAAGATTACAAAACCCTAGCTAATATTGTAATCTTTTGCACGAACAAAGAATACAAAATCCTCTTCTCTTGCACACTATTCTTGAATCTGGTTATGCCCTCTGCTAACCCTATATTACAATAATAGTGGCTTCCTCCTTTATTTCTCTCCTTGGTTTTTCCTCCAGCAATAGAAGACTATATATAGAGAAATCAAAATCCTATTTCTAGTCTAACTTCTTAATTAGAACAGAATTCAAACTCTTACCATGATGAGTCCCAATCTCCTAATTATGACAGACCTCTAATCATATCTAGTCCTTATTAAGTTATACAAAAAATCAAAGACATAATCCCAACATATGCAACTGTAATTTTGAAACGACTGCTACTTATTTGTGCCAGCAAATTCAAAGTCTATGTGAAAGATGACTCCTAATGGGCCCTGTCTTTATCTTTGTTCCATGACTAGCCAATTCAAACTCGATTAGGAATGCATAATTAGGATACCCTAATCGTAATTAGTATTTGACTCAAGCACAACAATATTAATGATGATATACATGTTTTGTTAGTGATATACTTGTTGCCTATGTTGGATTTAAATCTAATTAAATCTATTTGTGAGCACATATGTTATATCAGTATGTGTTGCTATCTTTCAGTTGATCTGTATAAAGTGATCAATCAGGTAATTAGGTCAATGGGTATTTAAATATGTCATGGACTAATTGTGCAGATATCAGACTGTAATTCTAATTTTATGAGGGGATAAATTAGAAAATTACAAATCTATATAAAGGGGTAATGGTCTCTAATCTAAAGGTTATGCTCTCTATTCTCTAATCGTCATCTAAAATGAATTCTTAAAAGAGAAACCTTTCAGATTAGAAGATCAACCCTTATTCAGATCCGTGCTCAAATCGTTATGGATTTAGGTATTGCTTCCGTTCTTGTGTTTAATATCTATGAATTAATCACGATTATATCCAACAAGTAGTATCAGAGCCACTTTGATTAATTCTTAGGGATTTAAGATTATGAAATTAGGGTTCTTTTTATCTTAATCCAGTATTATTAAAATTTGTTGTTCGTGGCACTGTAGCGTGCACGAATGAACAGTAAAAATACATGCTTTGGTTTCTGCTTTCTTTCGGTTCAATCTGGATCAATTTGGTTATTCAATCCATATTGTGTGCAACTTTATCAAATTTTTGATTCAATAATTCAGATCTGGATTAAAATTCAAAATCGAAATCAAGAAATAAACTCATGGATTCAGCCATTGTTCACTTAACTCCTCGTCAGTGATGTTCGCTGGCAGCTCCGCTGTCAAAGGAAGAGAGTAGCGGCGACAATCAGGAATCCTAGGGTTTTCGAAATCCTAGGTGCGGGAGCTTAAGTGGCGGCGGTGACGGTTCAAAATGAAACCCTAAGGGGTGTTCATGCAGAAGAACATGCATGAAAACGTGTGGAATTTAGGGGACGGCGGTTACCTCTATCGTAGGCGAGCCCTCAACTTCTGGCGATCTTGCACTCGTAGGCAAACTCTTATCTCAAGCAAGCTCGAATTCAATTTGAAGGCGAGCTTTAGTTTTCTCGTCGGCCAAAAGAAGGCTGCGGGTGAATTTTGAGAGCTCTATTTCAGGCGAGCTTTTGACGCTCTATTTCAGATGAGCTTTGTCAAACACTTCAGGCGAATTTGAATGTTCGAATCAGGCGAGGTTGATCTGCTCAATTAGGCGAGCTCAAACCCAATTTTAGGCGAGCTCAAGCCTCAATTACAGATGAGCTTGGACGTTTCTTCAGTCGAGCACGATCAACTCGATTCAGGCGAGACTAGGGCTTGATTCAGGCGAGTTTTCACTCAATACAGGCGATCTTTCGAGTTGAAAGGCGAGCTTTGTGTTGGATTTGGGAATTTATGGGCGAGATGAGTTTCATGTGCGGTTGAGAAGAAATGAAATCATTTCTTCTTAAAAGGCAGAAGGTCACTTGAGGATTTATTTGGTTATGGGCCACTCAAAGCCAAAGCCCACTTAGAGTTTTGGATATGGGCCTACAATTTAACTAGTTTTGTGTAACTATTTAAGTTGTAGGGCTTATAACTTATAGGCTTATATTTGTGGGCCTTCTTATATATGCTTAATTTAATTAATTAAGCCTATGGACGCCTATTAAGTTATTGATTATTTGGTTTTTTAATCAAATAAATTTTAAGTTGTAAGATCTGTCACGCCCCCAAAATGCGCAGCTAATTTTGAGATGCATGACAACGACAACATGAGCACAAAGCACATGCTAAGCCTGCGGTGCACTTCTATATTATAATAAACTTCATTTAATAGAAGTTTTATAGACAAATAAAGAAGTTTCAGAGCAAAACTACATTATAACAAGTTCACTCTAATGAGTCAAAGACTCTTATTACATAAGCATAGTAGCAAGATACATATAACTTTGACTTCTGCATCAAACACTCTAAAGATCCTTCTCATGTTCCAAAGCTCCGAGATACAGATAAAGCTATCTAATTTTCATCTGAAAAGGATTGAAAATAACGGGGTGAGTTTACACTCAGTGAGCAGAAAACTTATCATTAGCTGATCAGACAAGTTTACAAATTAATCAATATTAGAATTTTAAATAAGCTATCATCAAAAAGAACGATTGAGAAATGTATAATATTTTGAATAAGAGAATTTCTAAGAATAGCATGTGGCATTATCATAAAAGAATATTCACAATTAAGAAATAAAACACTTTTAAAACTATATTTATCGATCTAAATTCACAATTTGCAAAAACTTCCTCAGTTATCACACTAAGGCTACGAAAATTATAGCCCAGTAGCATGGGAATTCGCATCAATTCACTATAAGTCAACCCGGGGACAGAATGTACCTAGCACTACCATAGATTGCCCGAAGGCCACTTCACTTTTGCCAAAAGGCCACTTTAACACTAGTCGGTACATTCAATATCATATGGTAGGCTTAAACAAATCACTTCACTCCATAGTGGACTTCTGAGGATTTTAACATTTAAAACACTTTTCTTTTTTTTTTCTCAAAGTATTGTTCACAATTTTCACTTATACAAATGCTTAAACATATTTGTACACATTTTCTCATATCAATTTCATGAATAATAGAATATCCATGAATCTAAACGAATAGATAATATATTTTTTTGTCAAATAAAACTATTTAATAAATATATTTGAACAGTAAATTAAAATGATAATTTTCTGATAATCTCATATACTAAATAATATTTATCTTGTAGAAGATAAATAACTATCACATTCACATTTGTTAACAATTACTATAAATGAGCAGAATAACATGTCTGATCCATCATTTTTCTACACAAAAATAGAATTATCATTTAATAATATATAATAAAAAAATAACTAATGAGAAGAATTGTACTCACCTTCAAAGATCTGATAACACTTTAGAGAATAGTACTCCAAGAATCCTACTCCTCGACCAAACCTATAATCATACAAGATGCATAAAAACTAAAGATTCTATACTCAAAACTATTTTCGGTATAAAACTAATATTTCTAGATTCTAGGGGTTTCTAAAATTTGTTTCTATTCTTTTTAAACAGAACTTGGACCTAATTACAAAACTTTCTAGTCTAAAGGCTAAGATTACTATTTCACAATTAGTTCTCATAAGAACATGTTTTACAAAGTTTTGGACTTACCACTAATTTTCTACAATATGAATAATGTTTTAGAACTATTCTATCTTTTGGACTAGAAATTAATTTTCAAGAAGGTTAAGGTTTAGACTAAGATGTGTGTTTCTTCTTTCAAACCCATGACCACTCTCCAGATCTCTTTGTTTCTCTTCCGATCTCTCTCTCACTTCTCTTTCTCTCTCTTTCTCTTCCGATCTCTCTCCCTATGGTGGCAAGAGGGCGACGGGAAATCGTCGGCGACCAGAAAAGATCGACAGTAAACTTTCGCGGAATCTAGGTTAGTGTTTTCTTTTTTTTTAATTTCTAAAAGAAATCAAAACTAACGAGGAACAAGATCATACCTTAATTTGGTTTCCCCCTTTTCACTATCTCCTTCGTCTTTCCTCTGTTTCCTACGTTTCTCCCTTTGATTTCAATTTTTTTTTGTAAACTGAAGAATTGGGGAATTTTGGGGTTTTAACAGTTTCTATGGCTTTTGGGGTTTATAACTGATTTAGCATTAATACTCCATTAACTCATATATTCAATTACAAACTCTTGGATTTCCTAACTCTCATATTAATTGTAAATTCGTTATTATATTTTTTTTAAGTTTGAAACTCTTCATATTCTAAATGAAAAACGGTACTCTACATCCTCCCTACCTTAAAATAAGTTTCGTCCTCGAAACTTATGTACCTTGGTTCTCAAAAAGTTGAGAATACTTCTGTCGCATCTCATCTTCAAGCTCCCACGTTGCTTCTCTTGCAGAGTGATTCTTCCATTGAACCTTCACATATTGAATAGTACGCCGCCTTCCTTTTGATCTACAATGCGTTCTGGTTGCTCCTCATATGTTAAGTCTTCCTTTAGCTCCATGGGTTCTAGTTCTATAACTTGATCTGGATCTCTAATAAATTTCCTTAGCATTGATACATGAAACACATTGTGCACTCCAGCCAAAGAAGGCGGTAAAGCAAGCCTATAAGCGACTTCACCAACACGCTGAAGAATTTCAAACGGTCCCACAAATCGTGGACTCAGCTTTCCTCGGATTCCAAATCTCTTCACACCTCTTCTTGGCGACACCTTTAGAAATACATGATCACCTTCTTGAAATTCTAAGTCTCTCTTCCTCCGATCAGCATAACTCTTCTGTCTACTCTGTGCATTACGGATATGCTCTCTTATCAAGTAAATTTTCTCTATAGCTTGTTGCACTAACTCAGGACCAAGAAGTTTCCTTTCTCCAATATCGTCCCAGTGTATAGGCGAACGACACTCCCTTCCATATAGAGCTTCATACGGTGCCATCTTAATACTTGATTGGTAACTATTGTTATATGCAAACTCTGCCAATGGTAAATGCTCCTCCCATGAACCTTTCAAATCAAGAATACAACATCTTAGCATATCCTCGAGAGTTTGAATTTTTCTCTCTGATTGGCCATCTGTTTGTGGATGATATGCTGAGCTAAAACAGAGTTTACTCTGAAGAACTTTGTGCACACCTTTCCAATACTCTGATACGAATCTAGGATCTCTATCAGAGACTATCTCCACAGGTACTCCATGAAGTCTGACTACTTCAGCAACATACAACTTTGTAAGCTTCTCCAAGGAAAACTTCATATTAATTGGCAAGAAATGAGCCGACTTAGTCAGACGGTCCACTATGACCCATATAGCGTTGTTACCTCTTGCAGATCTTGGTAATCCCGTGACAAAATCCATTGTAATTTTCTCCCACTTCCACATTGGTATGTCAAGATTTTGAGTTAGTCCGGCTGGTCTTTGATGCTCTGCTTTTACTTGCTGACATATTTCACACTCTGAAACATATTTGCTAATATCTCTCTTCATATTATTCCACCGGTATATCTCCTTCAAATCTTTGTACATTTTGGTTCCACCAGGATGCATTGTATATCCAGAATGGCGAGCTTCCTTCAAAATATTGTATATCCAGAACGGTGAGCTTCCTTCAAAATCTTCTTCTTCAATTCTGGATTATTCGGAACACAGAGTCGATTTCTGAACCTAAGGGAACCATCACCATGAATTAGAAAATCTGGTTGTTTACCATCTTCCACTCCTTTTCGGATGGCTTCTAAATCCAAGTCATCTTTTTGAGTAATCTTAATCTCATCAACCAGAGCAGACTGTACCTGAATGCTATTCAATTCGGCCGATGGTTGTTGACATCGGATCTCAATTCTCATCCGATCCAAATCTTCCAATATATTCCTTTGTCGAGTAATGAGACAAGCTATATTATTCTTTCGACTAAGGGCATCAGCAACTACATTGGCTTTCCCTGGGTGATAATTAATACTAACATCATAATCTTTAAGTAGCTCTAACCATCTCCTTTGCCTCATGTTCAACTCTTTTTGAGTAAAAATATATTTTAAACTCTTGTGATCGGTATAAATTTCACAATGCACTCCATAAAGATAATGTCTCCAAATTTTTAAGGCAAAAATAACAGCCGCCAACTCTAAATCATGTGTTGGATAATTTTTTTTCTCATAAGGTTTCAGTTGTCGAGAGCCATAAGCTATCACTTTTCCATTTTGCATGAGCACACATCCCAAACCTTTATGAGAGGCATCACTATACAAAGTAAAATCTTCTCCTGCAATTGGTATAGTGAGAATTGGTGCAGATATTAATCTACTCTTTAACTCTTGAAAACTCATTTCACATTCTTCAGACCAAACAAATTTTACTCCGTTTTGAGTCAAACGGGTCAAAGGTGAAGCAATACGAGAAAATCCCTCTACAAACCTCCGATAATAACCCGCCATACCAAGGAAACTGCGGATTTCATGAACATTTGTTGGCCTTTTCCAATCCACTTCTGCTTTAATTTTTGTTGGATCTACTGAGACTCCATCCTTCGAAATAACATGTCCTAGAAAAGATACACTGTCTAACCAAAACTCGCACTTCTTAAATTTTGCATAAAGATTTTCCTTTCTCAAAACACCGAGCACCCGCCGTAGATGTTCCTCATGTTCCTTCTGGCTCTTCGAATATATCAAGATGTCATCTATAAATATCACCACAAAATGATCTAAGAAGGGTTTGAACACCCTATTCATGAGATCCATGAAAAATGCAGGTGCATTCGTTAACCCGAATGGTAACACAAGAAATTCATAATGACCATAACGGGTACGGAATGCAGTCTTTGGAATGTCTTCAGCCTTAATCTTCAATTGATGATAGCCTGGTCGTAGATCAATCTTGGAAAACACCTGAGCTCCTTGCAATTGGTCGAACAAATCCTTAATTCTTGGTAAGGGATATTTATTCCGTATAGTCACCTTATTAAGCTCTCGATAATCAACACATAACCGCATGCTTCCATCTTTCTTCTTCACAAATAACACCGGTGCGCCCTAAGGTGAAACACTGGGTCTAATAAACCCTTTATCCAGAAGTTCTTGCAACCGCTCCTTAAGTTCTTTTAGCTCTGCTGGAGCCATTCTATAAGGGGCCTTTGAGATCGGACTTGTGTCTGGAACTAATTCAATAGAAAATTATATTTCCCTATCAGGTGGCATTCCGGGGAGATCTTTTGGAAAGACATCGGGAAATTCACGCACGATAGGAATTTGATCCAAACTAACTTCTTTATGGCTTAAGACTTGCACTAATGCTAGAAAACCAGTGCACCCGCTTCTCAACATGCGATGAGCTTGAAGGGATGATATAAAGCGCATAGGCTTTTGCACCTTACTGCCCTCAAAGCAAAACTCCGCTTGATCCGGAATTCTAAACACCACTTTCTTCTCTCGACATAAAATAGATGCATGATTTCTGGATAACCAATCCATTCCTAGGATGATGTCATAATCATGCATATTAAGGATGATCAGTTCTGCTGGAAGCTCCATATCCACTATTTTTATCTTACATTTGCAATACTTATTAGATAAAAGTATGCTATCTCCTGGTGTGCTAACATACATTTCATGCTCTAGTGTATCACATGGTAACTCTTGTTATCTAACAAATTGTGCAGCAATAAATGAATGCGAAGCTCCAGAATCAAATAGTACTCGAGCAAAAGTAGAGAATATAGGTATAGTACCTGACACCACATCATTATTCACCATAGCCTCTTGCTCGGTTAGAGAGTAAACTCGAGCCTTCACCTGAGGACGCTGATCACGTTGAGATGTATTATGACCTGAAGTATCATTCAACTTAGGACAATCTGCAATCTTGTGATCCTTTTGACCACACCTCAGACAAGCACCTGTAACTCTCCAGCAATTCTTCGCTTCATGATTAGATTTATCACATATGGTGCATCTCATTGACTTCTGGTTCATAGTCTGCTTTCCTTTTGAATCCACATTTTGTCTCTTGTTTTGCCAGTTCTTGTTTTGACCTCCACGTCCGTCCGATCTAAACCTCTTCTTCATATCATCATTCTTACGATCATCAACCGAGAAGATTTCTTTTCGTTCCTTTTCGATCACTAAAGCTTTCTTCAGTACCGCTGCATAAGTGGGGAGTTCAAATGAGCTCACTTGAAACCTTATCTGGGGTTTCAGACCCTCCTCAAAACATCATGCTCTATCTTCTTCAGTTGCAACAAATTGGGGTGCAAATTTGGATAGATAAGTAAATTCCTCCTCATACTCTGCCACAGTCTTATCATTTTGCTTCAGCTCACGAAATTCCTTCTCCTTCTGCTGGTGAACAGTCTTTGGAAAGTATTTCTCATATAAGACTTTCTTAAATTCTTCCCAAGATATTTGGTCAGCACCATCTCCCAGAATCCTCTGCTGCATTTGCCACCAGCCATAAGCACGTCCTTTTAACATATATATCGCATAAGCCACTTTTTCTCCATCAGGACATTTCATGTAAGCAAAAACTTTCTCCATTTCTGTGATCCAATCTTCTGCTACCATAGGATCAACACTTCCTTCGAAGGTAGGCGGTGTCAATCGCTTAAACTCTGCCATACCACTTCGTAAACGAGGATGATCAATGTCTCGAGCTTCTTGCTGTTGGTTAAGTTGTTGCTGTTGATTTTGCATCATAGTGGTGAGATTTTGCATCATCTGCAACATAGCATTGGCATCCATTTGATTTTCTCCAGAACTAGATCCACGTACATTTCTACCACCAATCATTTGCCCCAAAGTTTGGTGCAAATCACTTCCTCGAGTTGCATTTGTGTTCCTGTTGTTCCTAGCCATCTAGTTATAAAGCAAACAAACAATGTATCAATAACCCCTAAAAGTAATTCTAAAAAATTTATTTCTAAACGCTACTATCTATAGACCTCTAAGCCTAGGACTTCTAAACCTAGGCTCTGATACCAAAACTTGTCACGCCCCCAAAATGCGCAGCTAATTTTGAGATGCATGACAACGGCAACATGAGCACAAAGCACATGCTAAGCCTGCGGTGCACTTCTATATTACAATAAACTTCATTTAATAGAAGTTTTATAGACAAATAAAGAAGTTTCAGAGCAAAACTACATTATAACAAGTCCACTCTAATGAGTCAAAGACTCTTATTACATAAGCATAGTAGCAAGATACATATAACTTTGACTTCTGCATCAAACACTCTAAAGATCCTTCTCTTGTTCCAAAGCTCCGAGATACAGATAAAGCTATCTAATTTTCATCTGAAAATGATTGAAAATAATGGGGTGAGTTTACACTCAGTGAGTAGAAAACTTATCATTAGCTGATCAGACAAGTTTACGAATTAATCAATATTAGAATTTTAAATAAGCTATCATCAAAAAGAACGATTGAGAGTATAATATTTTGAATAAGAGAATTTCTAAGAATAGCATGTGGCATTATCATAAAAGAATATTCACAATTAAGAAATAAAACACTTTTAAAACTATATTTATCGATCTAAATTCACAATTTGCAAAAACTTCCTCAGTTATCACACTAAGGCTACGAAAATTATAGCCCAGTAGCATGGGAATGCGCATCAATTCACTATAAGTCAACCCGGGGACAGAATGTACCTAGCACTACCATAGATTGCCCGAAGGCCACTTCACTTTTGCCAAAAGGCCACTTTAACACTGGTCGGTACATTCAATATCATATGGTAGGCTTAAACAAATCACTTCACTCCATAGTGGACTTCTGAGGATTTTAACATTTAAAACACTTTTTCTTTCTCAAAGTATTGTTCACAATTTTCACTTATACAAATGCTTAAACATATTTGTACACATTTTCTCATATCAATTTCACGAATAATAGAATATCCATGAATCTAAACGAATTAAATAATATATTTTTATGTCAAATAAAACTATTTAATAAATAGATTTGAATAGTAAATTAAAATGATAATTTTCTGATAATCTCATATACTAAATAATATTTATCTTGTAGAAGATAAATAGCTATCACATTCACATTTGTTAACAATTACTATAAATGAGCAGAATAACATGTCTGATCCATCATTTTTCTACACAAAAATAGAATTATCATTTAATAATATATAATAAAAAATAACTAATGAGAAGAATTCTACTCACCTTCAAAGATCTGATAACACTTTAGAGAATAGTACTCCAAGAATCCTACTCCTCGACCAAACCTATAATCATACAAGATGCATAAAAACTAAAGATTCTATACTCAAAACTATTTTCAGTATAAAACTAATATTTCTAGATTCTAGGGGTTTCTAAAATTTGTTTATATTCTTTTTAAACAGAACTTGGACCTAATTACAAAACTTTCTAGTCTAAAGGCTAAGATTACTATTTCACAATTAGTTCTCATAAGAACATGTTTTACAAAGTTTTGGACTTACCACTAATTTTCTACAATATGAATAATGTTTTAGAACTATTCTATCTTTTGGACTAGAAATTATTTTTTAAGAAGGTCAAGGTTTAGACTAAGATGTGTGTTTCTTCTTTCAAACCCATGACCACTCTCCAGATCTCTTTGTTTCTCTTCCGATCTCTCTCTCATTCTCTTTCTCTCTCTTTCTCTTCCGATCTCTCTCCCTATGGTGGCAAGAGGGCGACGGGAAATCGTCAGCGACCAGAAACGATCGACAGTAAACTTTCGCGGAATCTAGGTTAGTGTTTTCTTTTTTTTTTAATTTCTAAAAGAAATCAAAACTAATGAGGAACAAGATCATACCTTAATTTGGTTTCCCCCTTTTTACTATCTCCTTCGTCTTTCCTCTGTTTCCTACGTTTCTCCCTTTGATTTCAAATTTTTTTTTTTGTAAACTGAAGAATTGGGGAATTTTGGGGTTTTAACAGTTTCTATGGTTTTTGGGGTTTATAACTGATTTAGCATTAATACTCCATTAATTCATATATTCAATTACAAACTCTTGGATTTCCTAACTCTCATATTAATTGTAAATTCGTTATTATATTTTTTTTAAGTTTGAAACTCTTCATATTCTAAATGAAAAACGGTACTCTACAAGACCTTTATTTTTAAGAGTCTTTCTATGCTTAATTAAAATAGAAAAATCTATTTTAATTATTCAAGTAAATTTATGACTTTAGTTTAATTTAAATTAAATTGTTTAATTTGAATTAAATTTGGTAGTTAATCAATTATTTAATTCAAGTAATATGACACTAAGGTATTAAGTTTGTTTCTTATTCCAAATGATTAATTGAAACAAGATGTTGCCAAAGTAACCTCTCTTGTGTAGATTGTTCATGAGGGATGTTAGATGATTGTGTGTATGTTTTCGTGTAAATATTTAATCGGCCCAAATGAAGGTTAATATTTATTTAGATTGCATACACATCTGCGATGATATATGTGTGATAATTATAATGTTAACATGTGAATAATGGATCGATCCAAAAATAGTTTCATTGTTTGACATGAGTTATTATCTGTGTTTGATCATTACAATAAGGTATCATTTGTAATTAATATTACTGACCAAGGACTTAATATTAATGTTGTATCAGATATCTTAAGATAGGATTTGTCATTATTTGAATTTTATTGATTACTAATTATGCTTAATAATGTGAGTATCTTTTGTTTATTTTAGCTAATGCTTCTGCTGCAACAATTTTTGCTAACATCAACTCAATTTCCATACTTAATGGGACTAATTTTAAGGTTTGGAAAGAGAACATATTAATTATTCTTGGCTGCATAGATCTAGACTTTGTATTTAAGAACTGAACAACTCCAACCTCTCAACACGTATAGCACTCCTAATGCAAAGAATGAGTATAAGAAATAGGAGTGTTCAAATCGTATGAGTCTCATGATCATTAAGTGTGGCATTCCGGAAGCCTTCAGGGGCATAGAATCTGAAGGGATTACTAAGGCTAAAGATTTCCTTACTGAAATTAAGAAGCATTTTGTGAAAAAAGATAAGGTAGAAACAAGCATGCTGTTAGCTCACTTGATTTCGATGAAGTATAAAGGCAAAGGAAATATCAGGGAGTACATTATGGAAATGTCTCATATTGCTTCAAAACTTAAGGCACTCAAACTCGACCTATGTGACGAGTTACTGGTGCATCTAGTTTTGTTGTCTCTTCCTGTACAATTCAATCAATTTAAGATCAGTTATAACTGCCAAAAGGAGAAATGGACTCTGAATGAGCTCATTTCATACTGTGTGCAAGAAGAAGACAGGTTGAAGCAATATAAGACTGAAAGTGCTCATTTGGCCTATACCTCTAAGGATAAGGGAAAGAAAAGAAAGAATGATAATGTAGCTGCTAATGGTCCAATTCAATAGAAACAACATAAGGATGATCAGGGTTATTTCTTTTACAATAAGGCTCGACACTTAAAGAAATATTATACCAAATATCATACCTGACGTGCTAAGAAGGGTATGTTCCTTACTTTGATCTATTCTGAGGTTAATTTAGCTTCAGTACCTAGAAACACTTAGTGGTTAGACTTTGGTGCCACTACTCACATAAGTGTTTCTATGTAGGCTTGCCTGAGCTACCAAAAGCTAAGTGATGTTGAAATATACATCTTTGTGGGCGATGGACAATCGATAGATGTGGAAGCAATTGGGCACTTTAGGTTACTGTTAGGAACTGGTTCTTATTTAGAATTAAAAGATACTTTTGTAGTACTGTCTTTTAGACGGAATTTGATTTCTGTTTCTGTATTGGACAAATCAGGTTATTCTTGTTCATTTGAAAATAATCAACTCAGTTTATCTTTTAATTCAAATGTTGTGGGAATTGATTACTTGAGTACTTATGACAACCTATATTTTCTTGATATAATTGCTTCTTATAATGAAACTTTACATATGGAATCATGTGGTACTAAGCGTAAATTAAATAAAGAAAATTCGGCAACATTATGGCGTAAGCGTTTGGGTCATATCTCAAAAGGTAGAGTTGAGCGTCTTGTGTCTGACGGCATCTTGAATTCCCTTAATTTTTCGGATTTTGACGTTTGTGTTGAATGTATCAAGGGAAAATAGACCAAAGTTAAAAGATTAGGTGCTAATAGATATTCAGAAGTCTTAGAATTGATACATACATATATTTATGGGCCATTCTCTACGACATCTTGGAATGGTCAACAATACTTTATATCGTTCATAGACGATTACTCATGTTATGGGTACCTATATCTTATTCATGAAAAATCTGAGTTTCTGGACATGTTCCAAGCTATTAAAGCTAAAGTTGAGAATCAACTCAATAAAAGAATTAAAATTGTTAGATTTGATCGTGGTGGTGAGTACTATGGTAGATATGATGGTTCAGTTGAACAACATTCAGGACCATTTGCTAGATACCTAGAGGAATGCAGTATCATCCCATAATACGCCATGCCGGGTTCACCTAACATGAATGGTGTAGCTGAAAGACGAAATAGGACTCTTAAGGATATGGTAAGAAGTATGATTGCTCATTCTTCATTACCAGAGTCACTCTGGGGAGAAGCACTAAAGATAACAACTAATATTCTGAACAGAATACCAAGTAAAACAGTTGCTAAAACACCTTATGAGCTTTAGACTGATCGAAAGCCCAGTTTAAAGCACTTACATATTTGGGGATGTGCTGCTGAAGCAAGGCCTTATAGGCCAAATGAAAAGAAATTGGACTCCAAAATAGTTAGCAGCTACTTTATTGGGTATTCTGAACGTTCAAGAGGCTATAAGTCTTATGATCCCACACTTAGAAATATTTTTGAGATAGGAACAACAACATTCTTTGAGGATGTTAAGTTTGGGGGGAGAAATAAGGTTAGAGATATTGTTTTTGAGGAGGGATTGGATTCAGACCCAATCCATAAAGTCACTTTTGATAATATTCTAGTTTCTATACCTGCTGTTGATCAAGAAGTGAATCCGGAACCTCAAGATAACAATGTTGAATAACTCCCTGTTCCAGAAGGACAAACTCAACAACCTCAAGAACTAGTGCGATTAAGGAGATCCACGAGAGAAAGAAGAAATGCTATTCCAGATGATTATATTGTATTTCTCCAAGAACATGAGGAAAATAATGGAATGTTGGAAGATGATCCAATCAACTTCCTTAAAGCCATAAAAAGTTCTAACTCTCAAGTGGATTAATGCCATGAATGAAGAGTACAAGTCTATGCAAGATAATAAGGTTTGAGAACTTGTCCCCTTGTTAGAGAGTTTAAAACCAATTGGTTATAAATGGATATTTCAAACCAAGCGGGATGTAAACGGTAATGTGAAGAGGTATAAGGCACGTCTTGTAGCTAAAGGCTTTACTCAAAAGGATGATATTAATTATACAGAGACTTCCTCTCTGGTTTCATCGAAAGACTCTTTTAGAATAATCATGGCACTTGTTGTTCACCTTGATATTGAGTTATATTATATGGATGTTAAGACTGTGTTTCTCAATGTAGACATTGATGAAATGATCTATATAGTGCAACTAGAAAACTTTGTGTCAGGTGACCCAAAGAATATGGTTTGTAAATTAAGGAAATCTATCTATGGACTCAAGTAAGCTCCTCGTCAATGGTATTACGAATTTCAACAAATAATTATCTCATTCGGTTTTGAAATGAATATTGTTAATGACTGTGTATATCACAAGTTCAGTGGGAGTAAGTATATTTTTCTAGTTCTGTATGTCGATGACATAATGCTTGCCACTAACGATATAGGCATGTTGCACGAAACCAAGAGATTTCTATCAAAGAATTTCGAGATGAAAGATCTTGGGGATGCCTCTTTTATATTAGAAATCTAGATACATCGAGATCGTTCTAGCGGTATACTTGGATTATCACAAAAGAGCTATATCGATAAAGTACTCAAAAAGTTTGGCATGCAAGATTGCAGACTAGGTGACACCCCTGTTGCTAAAGGAGATAAGTTTAGTCTAAATCAGTACCCTAAAAGTAACCTTGAAATTCGGAAAATGTAGAAATTTCTTATGCTTCGGTTGTAGGAAGTCTAATGTATACTCAGGTGTGTACGCGTCCAGATATTACGTACATTGTTGGGATGTTAGGTAGATACTTAAGCAACCCTGGTATGGATCATTGGATAGCAGTCAAAAGAGTTATGATGTATTTTTAGAAAACAAAAGATTATATGATCACATACAGAAAATCAGATCAGCTGGAGGTCATTGGGTTCTCTGATTCTGATTTACTAGATGCCAAGATAGCAGAAAGTCTACATCAAGCTATATTTATATGTTAGCAAGAGGAGCTATATCATACAAAAGTGTCAAACAAATACTTGTAGCTTCATCCACTATAACAGCAGAGTTTGTAGCTTGCTATGAGGTATTCAATCATGGAATATGGTTGCAAAATTTTTTCACTGGACTGCGTATTCTGGATAATGTTGAAATACCACTTAAGTTATTTTGTGATAATAAATCAGCAGTGATGTATTCCAATAACAACAGGAGCTCGACTAAGTCAAAACATATTGACATTAAGTTTCTAGTTGTGAAAGAAATGGTACAGAGTGGACAAATATCCATAGAGCATATTAGGACAAACTCCATGATAGCAGATCCCTTTACTAAAGGGTTATCTCCCAAGGTCTTTCATGAGCACATTGCTCATATGGGTGTGGTATTTTCTAGTATTTTGTATTTGGTTGTATTGTCTGATCAGAATAAAGTATTCAGTTAAGACACTATATTTCATTATGTTTGGTTGTATTGTTCGAAAATACCCTTATTTGTGATAGCAAATTTTTGAGCTCATAAGGTTATACATATTTTAAGGAAACATATAGTGCCTAAGTGGGAGATCGTTTGATTTAAAACTAATTAAATCTATTTGTGAGCACATATGTTATATCAGTGTATGTTGCTATCTTTTATTTGATCCTGTTTGGGGAGAAAGTCGATTTTATTAACGAGTTCATTTACAACTTCAAACGTTTACAACAAACTCAAGGAAACAGTCTTTTTATAAGACTTTCAACAAAAATTACAATTTTCTTTCAAACAAACGTAACAGATGTTTTATCTTCCGCTGCTTGCGTGGGATATTGGACTGTGACAGAGACGATGATATCCGTAGACCACCAAATGATCAGATCAGATCTGAAGCTTCATTGATTCGCGAAGGAATTAAGAAATTGAAGCAATTATCTCGACAACAGCGAGATAATCATAACACGTTGACCGGTGTTGACCTAAGATTACGCGTTGACCGGCATTGACCTAAGGTTACGCGTTGGCCAGCATTGATCTTAGGGCTTCAGATCGCTAGGCATTGACTTTCATCGCCATGTGTTGACCAGCATCTACACAATTTATGCTCTTAAGGCGTGGGAGCGTGGCGGTCCGAAATACTGGGGCTGCAAGACCAACTGTTAAAGTTGATTCATCTGCATGTATGAAAGTTGTCAGATCCTCAAGTCATGAGACCAACTAATGGAGCTGGTGCATCAATGACTCTTATATTTATAGGATTTTTGGTAAACCCCCAGCCATCAATGGGTTTGATGAGCCTTTACCGACTACCATTTGAGTCGGGCTAGCATGCGGATTATTTAAGTATGTTCTGCATGTGACGTTGTGCTAAGAGAGTTAACTCTCTTAGTGCTACGATATTAAATACGTAGACTTTGTCTTTCTCATGGGAATAGACTACTCGACAACATGTGTTAGGCGCTGACATATCCCTACATAGGCTTTGGGATAAAATTCTCCAGACTTGGATTCTGGTTTCTTCTTCAATCGGTGAAAGACTAAACCGACAACGCGTGTTAGGCATTGACTTATCCCTACTTAGAATTCGGAATAAAATTCTCCATACATATAAGACACGGATTATAGTGTTATTAATAACAGTCTGCCACAATATTTGAATATGTGGGCTTTTGTCCTTTTTACAATCAAGGACTAACCGGCAACGCGTGTTAGGCGCTGACTCAGGATTTTTAGTAAATCCTCAGCCTTTAACGGATTTGGCTTTCCTTTACCGATTACCATTTGAATCAGGCTTGCATGTGAATTATTTAAGTCCTCTCCGCATGTGACGTTGTGCTAAGAGAGTTTAACTCTCTTAGTGCTACGATATTGAATACGTAGACTTTATCTTTCTCACGGGAATAGACTACCCGACAACGCATGTTAGGTGCTGACTTATCCCTACTTAGGCTTCGGGATCAAAGTCATCAGACTTGGATTCTAGTGTCTTCTTCAATCGGTAAAAGACTAAACCGGTAACGCGTGTTAGGCGTTGACTTATCCCTACTTAGGCTTTGGGATAAAATTTCCCATGCGTGTAAGGCACAGATTATGGAGTTGAAGGATCGTGTCTTCTCTTGGGTCAAAGACGAACGCAAAATGGGAGAGGAAGAATTTTATATTATATCTCCCAAAACCGAAAAGGAAGAATTTTATATTCTATCTCCTGTTGCAAAAGAGACTCGAAGTGGGATCTCCACCTCGAGAATTTGAAGAGTGAAACTAAGAGTGGGATCTCCACTCTGAGATTCAAAAAGATTCAGATAATCCTAACTGTCGGAAGGTTTGATTACCGAACTAAAGGTAAATTTCTCGTTTATCGAGAGTGAATTATGGTTTCGGCCCTAACTGTAGGAAGGCTTGACCAAGCGGGAGTTTGAGGTAACCCTAACTGTAGGAAGGTTTGATCACTCGATTTGAAAGTGGACCTCTCGTTCATGGAAGGAATTGAGAGGAGATTGTGGTCCTAACTATAGGAATGTTTGAACAAATGAACAGTGAGAGTGGGAGTACAAATTACAATGGGAGTGTTGATTCGTAAAAATCACTCGAAGAGAGTCCCTGATGTTAAGTGACAAATACTTAACACGAAGGGGTTTGACAATTGTCAATGATCAGGAGACTAAAATTCCGAGTACTATGTCCGGACTCTGACAATGGGAGTGTTGAGTGCACTGACGTAGCAGGAGTTTGTGTGGTAGTTTCTTATTCATCTTCTTCTTATAATGACCTGGTTATCCCTAAGAATATTACATGTAACATTCTTCTAGGAACTTTCCATTACATAAATTATCCACCCTCAGATTTCTTTGTGAAACCGGGTTTAACATTGTACTTAGTTGGATGATCGGGTTATCCTTAAGAATACCAGGCATGGCACTCTTTAGGAACTTCCTGTGAAAGAAAGGAAGTTGTTTAGACTCATATACCTGTTAGAGTATGGAGAAGTAGTTTATATTCTTATACTCTTGGGAGTGTCGGAAGGAGCAATTTATACTCTTATACTTGTCGGAGTCTTCATTCGACTTAATTAAGCGTTATGACACCGGCTTCAACCAATGTTTGGATACTATTCTTGAGAGAGAAGCAAGCCTTGTTAGGATGAAGGATCCTCCTGTGGTACGTACAGTACTTCAGATCCATAGTATTATCATCTTTCTCCTGATCTGCGATAGGTGATAGCTTGATCTTGTTATTTTTAAGGAGGGACTCGAAAATAGCTGGAACATCTTCGTCCTTGAAGGAGTAGTCTTTTTGGAGTCTCAGATCCGAAGTCTTTTGTTGTCTTCAGGGTTGCTATTGTGACATCTGATTAGCATCAACAGCAGCTACATGGGCCTTCCCTTTACCATGGGACGCAAGGTTCGAGTTCGGATGGTTAGCTATCGGTTGGCTTCTCTTGGTTTTTTTTCTTCTGAGGAAGCATTCGGCCCGCTCTCCGTGCATCTTCAACTTTTCCAGGTATTAGACGGTGCTACTCCCATAACTTCCAACACGTCCAAAGAGAGGTTATTATAACAGGTTTGGAGGATGAAGTCCTCTGTGATCGGATCTCGGCAGTTCATCGCCTTATTCTGGAAGCGCTTAACGAAGTCGTAGACCGTCTCTTCGTCTTCCTATTTTTCCTCAAAGAACATTCTGATTGACACCTTGGCACCATCATCAAATAAGTGAGCGAGGAACAGGCTCTCCAGGTCTTCCCAGCTATTGAAACTTCCGGGTTAGAGACGGCGGTACCAATCGAAGGTAGGTCCGCGAAGGGTGCCAACGAATGACCGAACCATCAGGGCTTCATTGCCGAAGATCATGCCCAAATAGGATTTGAAATATATTAAATGCTGGGTGGGCGAGCCTTTCCCGTCGAACAGCATGAAGTTAATCAGGTTAAACTTTCCCGGATACGATATCGAATCCCACTTTTTTGGATAAGGACACAGAATACCGGTCTTCCTCACCTCTCGAGCAGACATGAGAGCGTTGATTTTTCTTTCCAAGTCCCTCAACTTCTTATCCTCGCTCGTATCTTTCTTTGAGCGATTTCGAGAAGAAGTGACGTTGTCCTTCTTCGTATTGTTATCATCCGAGGGATCACCCCCGATATTGTTGTCAACAGGAGGGAGGTCCATGTTGGTATTCTCGTCCGCCTCCCGATCACTATAAACTTGGTTAGGATTATTGCGACGGTAGGATTCCCCTTGCTGATTTGTAAGCACCGCAATTTGTTGACTATGCATATCCCTCATCTCCTGCATGGCCATTTCTATCTTGAATTTAAAATTCTCTTTCTTCTTGGCTAAAGCGTCCTAGAGAATTTTAGCCATTTGCTCGGCATTAATCATGAATGATTCATAAGATTGCCCTGCACTGGACGTTGTATCGTCAGAGGCCAACACAGAGCAAGAATCTGACATTTCGTCATCTGAGGACCGTGCCCTCCTGGGTCTAGGTCTAACAGTTCCAGACTGCAGCCAAGTCATGTGCTGGGATACTTCTGCAAAAGGTTCAAGATTGAAGCGTCGCACGGATTTGCCTTTGTCGGCCATGTTGATAGTAACTCGTGGGAGCTTATTACCTAGGCTGGTTGACATTCTTCTGTGGAAACATTTTGTCTTTAGTTCGGACGTTTCAATAGAGATTCGTTCAAATACAGAGACCCTCCGGGGAGCGATTTCATGGCAGCTACATTCTGACAAAACTGCCTTGATGATTTTCACACACGAACAGTAAGAGTCTGTTTCTTGGACATTTCTCTTCCGAGACTTATTCGTACCCCTAGCCTGATAGTATAACTCATTAGCCTGATGACCAGAGGAACCCATTATGTGTTGGCACGACTTCTTAGGTATAACATCATCATCAGACGAACATGTTTTCCTCTGGGGATACGACACTTCATTGGCGTCTTCAAGAGTCACTCGTTCAGATTTACGCCTTCGTGAGCGTGAAACTCTAACGGGCTCTTGAACTTCAACTCACAATCTGATGCGGTCAGTCGTAAGAGCTTTCCTTTTATTATTATTGGGGGGATTAGTACGATCTCCGGACTGAATGGTTGTTTGGGAGCCTTTCAATGGTCCTAGTCGCTCTTTAACAGGTACTTTATCTCGATCTTCAGGGAGAGGACCAAGCTGGTCTTTCTGAGGAATTCTGAATTTGGTGAGGTCCACACTACCAAGGGGAGTGGGATATGGAGTTGACGAAGGTTGAATGGTAATTTCATCTACTTTTGCCTTAGGCACTGATTTGACCTTTGGCATCAAAACCCGTTTCTGCTTGGTCAATTTTCTGACCGCCTCTTCCTTCTGCATTTCTTATGCTTCTTGCACAAGAATTCAGGCTTGCACAAGCAATGCGCGGCGCTTCTGGATTAGCTCCTCAAGGGTAGAGCGGGTCCTTTCGACGCAGACCCATTCGTTCTTCTTTGCTTTGGATGAGAGGTTGCTCGATCACCGTTGTTGTTCTTGGCACTACATGGATTTTAGATCCACATCATAGCAGATCCCGTCCATTGGCTCCAAAGCCTTAGTAAGTTAACGCGCAAGGCGCTGGTGTTGCCTTTGGCGCGCTCTCTTTGACAGAATCAGCGCGCCCTCAACAGCTAAACTTTTGATGGAGGGGAGGCCCAGATCTACAGCTTCGACCTCGTCGGACGTTAGAGGGGCATCGCGAGGTGTAAGTGTAGGGGCGGCGAGAGGATCTTGGATCTTCGATCCCGAAGTCCAGTGAGCTTTTCCAAAAGAGGAGGCCTTCCTGCACTTGCGAGGATAGGCAGATCTGGAGGAGGAAGAAGAGATATACTCTTCGAATTTCTACTGGTCGAATTCGTATTCGACCTCTTCGTTCACCAGGATCTTGATCGCTGGTTGCGGCACGACAGCTTCAGCTGCGAAGCTATTGGTTTCCACTGTGGTTGCTAGCTTATTTGGAGAGAAAGTCGATTCCATTGACGAGTTCATTTATAACTTCAAACATTTACAACAAACTCAAAGAAACAGTCTTTTTATAAGACTTTCACAAAATTTATAACTTTCTTTCAAACAAACGTAACAGATGTTTATCTTCCACTACTTATGTGGGATCTTGGCCTGTGACGGGTACGTTGATATCCGTAGACCACCAAACGATTGGATCAGATCCGAAGCTTCATTGATTCGCGAAGGAATCAAGAAACCGAAGTAATTATCTCAACAATAGCAAGATAATCACTCTTCTCAAGATCACCGTAATGGGGCAATCTCAAGAAAAAGAACCGGGAACTGTAGATCTGACGAACTCTTCTTCTCTGTACTAAAGAACTCGATCTGATCTCCTCCTCTCTTCTGAAATTCGTGCTCCTTTAGTCTTCAATTTAGTAGCGCTTCGCCGACGCTCGAGAATTCCAGATCTGAAAAAATGAAGGCCCTGGGGCTGTATTTATAGGCTTTGGGACCTCTATTTTTGGATAAGAATAATCAATTCACTCTTATCTTTAGTTATAAGCACTTAACGACTTTCTTGGATAATATGTTATCAGTTAAAAAAAATCCAGGTGGTTAATGGTCGAAAAACGGCTCAAAACAGCCAAAAACAGGTTTTCGGAGCTGCGGACGCCCGCGGTGTCTCGGCAGTGGACGAGACACCTTTGGGTGTCTCGGACAAGCTGAGACGCCAAGGGGTGTCTCGACCAAGCTGAGACACCTTTGGGTGTCTCGGCCAAGCCAAGACACCAAGGGGTGTCTTGGTTTTGGCTCTGGGCCTTGTTTTGTGCGTCCCGTTCGTTTTCGCCGTATTTTTGTCATCCGAAATCGGAATCACACGATTCAAATGCGTAGGAAATCTGATGAGGAGATCTATTAGCTCTCATGATTGAATCATATATGGAGTAGACAGGGCATGATGGGCGCTTCGTCTTTTGAAAGCGACGCGTAGCTCCTGATCAGTTCATGTTTTCGTTATTCTGAAGTTACGTTGCTTCACACGGTTCGTCGACTCACTTCATGCGCTTGTCGACGACAAGTAAGCTTCTTCGACTCCGATAGTGACGTTCATTGTATTCTCTCTATCTCGAGCCGCGTGCGGGAACCTATAGGCATTTTTAGACACCTACAGACCCGCATAAAGTGATCAATCTGGTAATTGGGTCAATGGGTATTTAAATATGTCATGGGCTAATTGTGCAGATACTGGACTATAATTCTAATTTTATGAGGTGCTAAATTAGAAAAATACAAATCTATATAAAGGGGTTATGGTCCCTAATCTAAAGGTTATGTTCTTTATTCTCTAATCCCCACCTAAAGAGAATTCTCAAAAGAGAAACCTTTCATAGAGAAGATCAACCCTTATTCATATACGTGCTTAAATCGTCATGGATTCAGGTATTGCTTCCGCTCTTGTGTTTAATCTCTATGAATTAATCACGATTATATCCAACAGCCTATACGTAGATATAACATATATGACTAATGGATATCTTGACACTCCCGTTGACGATATTCCTCAGATGAATCTTCGCCAGCTTCATTTAGACTACTGACCCAAATGACATAATGCTCAACTTCTTTTACCGTGAAGCAAGTAGAGCATCGAGAGGCACCGCTATTGTACTCAACACTTTCGAAGAATTAGAATGTTCAGTCCTCAAAGAAATGGCTTCAATCCTCCCTCTAATCTATACAATTGGTCCTCTCTTCTTGCTAACTAACCGACTGCCAGCTAACAGTCTAATCATTTCTTTAAGCCCAAGTCTTTGGAAGCATGACACAACTTGCATTGGTTGGCTTGATGATAGGAATGGCTCAGTTGTATATGTCAAATCCAGGGGCATAACGATCATGCCTAATGAAAAACAGTTAGACTTCGCATGGGGATTGGCGAAAAATGGGTACGCAATTTTTGGGTGATCCGACCCGACTTGGTTAAGGGTGAGAAGCAGTTATGCCCGAAGAGTTCTTGGTGGAGACAAAAGGGAGAAGCTTATTAGAAAATTGGTGTGATCAACAGGTGGTATTGTCCCATCCTGCTATTGGAGGATTCTTGATGCACAGTGGATAGAATTTGATACCGGAGAGCATTTGCTGTGGTGTGTCGATTGTTGTGCGCAGCGGAATCCTAAAAGAACACAACCAAACTGAGATAGAATCACAACCAATAGGTAAAACAAAAACCAAACAATGCAAGACACAGATTTTACATGGTTTGGCAAGTTGCATATGTCCACAGGGCAAAGAGGGGATGAATTTTACTATTAGAGAGAGAATACAAATAAAGATTATAAATTCACTCAAAACTAACAAATTAATCTCTCAAGCAAAGCTCTCAAATCTCTCACCAAATCTCCCAATCACACAGATCAAAAGCCTCTCTTCTGTGTTTTTTTCAGAGATAGAAACTCTAAACAAATCGTGTTTGTATTTATATCAAACACCAATCCCAAACAGATCAGGAAATCAAGCCTAGGCCCATACCCGAGTCGCGGTCGACCACCATTGACCTCGCGGTCGACCGACCAGAGGGCTCAAAACTCAGCTTGGCAATTACAGGGTTTGTGATCGATCGGGCCTAGCATCACGGTCGACCGGCCAGAGATACAAAAATGCACCATGTAGTGTGCACGTTTCTGGTTGATCGGCCAAACCCCACAGTCGACCGGACAGCACCCAAGTGCCTGTTTGCTTCGTTTTTTCTGAACTTTGTCGCCGTCATTATCGTTTCTACAATTCTCCACCTTGGTGAATTTTCCCATACATGAGCCGACCTCAATACCAACCGTCTCACTTGTTGCCTCCAGTACAAAGTGAAATCAATCCACAACAACGGACTAAATCCACAACAACGGACTAAATCCACAACAACGGACTAAATCCACAACAAGTCAGGAACCCAAATGGCTGCATCAAACTAATTTCCTATGTATCCTCTTGCCCAAGGAATCAAACCTCACATAGTTCACCCAAATGGCCTACAAAGGCCCTCAACAATGAAGAATGTTTAACAACTCCAAACAATGATCAAATTTTATTCCAGTGACAACTTTGGTCAACAAATCCGTCAGATAGTCCTTTGTGTGGATCTTCTCTAATATAATGTCTTCATCATCCAAGACATCTCGAATAAAATAGAACCTAACATCAATGTACTTTGTTCGGGCAAGATACACCTAGTTTTTTGCCAAATAGATAGCTGACATGCTATCACATTTTACCCTAATAGCATCCTGTGCAATCCCTAAGTCATCCAATAACCCATGCAACCACAAACCTTCCTTCACAACTTTAGTCAACACAATATACTCTGCCTCCATAGTAGAAAGAGCCATTGTAGACTGAAGTGTACATCTCCAACATACCGGTATTCCTATCAATGTAAATACATATCCCGTAGTAGACCGATGTTTGTCAAGATCGCCCGTATAGTCTAAATCCACATATCCAACACAATCCTGCCCAATCTTCTCATTCTTCTGAAACACCAAACTAACATCCATGGTACCTTTAATATACCGTAGAATCCACTTCACAATCTCCATAGCTAATATCTTCTTTGCTTTTTCAAGATCCTTCATCTCAAATTCGGATGACAGGTCATTTTTTAACTTTCTAATAACTGAAGTATTTCAGGAAGTAATGAGCATATCGTCAACATACAATAATAAATAAATATACTCACTATTCTGTAGCTTATAAATATAAACACACGGGTCATATGGGCTCCTTGTGTATCCTTGGCCAATCATAAAACTGTAGAATCTCTTGTACCATTGTCGTGGTGATTGCATCAATCCACAAAGAGACTTCTTCAGTTTGCACACCAAATCTTCTTTGCCTGCAGCTCTAAAACCCATAGGTTGTGTCATATAGATCTCCTCTTCCAAGTCTTCATGTAGAAAGGATGTCTTCACATCCATCTGGACCAAATCTAATTCCAGTTGTGCCACCAATGCCAATAGTATCATTATCGACGAATGCTTCACGATCGGTGAGAATACTTTGCTATAATCTATGCCCTCAAGCTGGGTATACCCTTTGGCAACCAATCTAGCTTTGTACCAAATGTCCCCATTAGAAAATCCTTTTTTTCATATAACCACTTGCATCAATAGCTTTCTTACCCTTCGGTAGCTTTGCAAGTTCTCAGGTGTCGTTCTTCTGAAGAGAGTGCATCTCCTCCGTCATAGCTTCCCTACACCTGATTGAATCAGAGCTTGACTCTTCTTCCTTATAAGTAAAAGGAACTAAATCATCAACGACCTCAACAGATAAAGCATATGCAACCATCACGTGATCATATCTAGTTGGTCGATGAATAACCCTTCTTTGTCTATTAGCTACAGTGGACTCCTGAACATGATCATGTCTCTGAGTCCCAATATCCATTGTATCCTCCATCTGCCCATCTATCATCATGTCTTCTCTCAAAGTCACCTCTAAAGGAGCCTCAATGGATACAATACTATCTGAAGTCTGTGGAGTCACATCATCCTCCACCTCCTGTGATATCCCGCTAGTCTGGCCTTCCTCCACCTGCTGAGGGACTTGAGGCCTCATCATATATAGCTCATCAAAAAATGATATCTCTGCTAATGATTATCTTCTTGTCTTGTGGATCCCATAACTTGAAGCCTTTAACTCCATCTCTAAAGTCTACAAAGATTGCTTTTCTAGCCCTCGGATTTAATTTCTCACCATTCACATGATAGTAAGCTGAACACCTAAAAATTCGAAGCAACTCATAATCACTAGCTACCGATCCAGACCATAGCTCCATAGGACTCTTCCCATGTATCACAGTGCATAACAACCTATTTATGAGATAGCTCGCTGTTTGCATTGAAAGTTGTTTTCATTGTTGAATCAATTACATGTTTATCGATTACAAATTCAAAGTAAAATTAGTTTTTTTATAAGATTTTCTTACATAATAAAAATAAAAAAATTACAACACTTTAGAAACACACACAGTGGACATTTATCACCCGTTGTTTGTGTGGGATCTTGGCCTTTGCCCGAGGTACGTTAGCCCGTGGACAACCGAATCACAGATCCAAATTGAATCGTGAAGAAGACTTAAGGTTGATGTTTCGTTTTAGAAAAAAGGACATAAGTGAATATCTCAACTAGGTAAGATAAAATATTTTTCTTAAGATCAAGTCAAAGCTTAGATCTCGAGGAAACGCCGAAGGCTCTTGAGGATGCTTGAAAATAATGAAGACTCTCTCTTTCTTGCTCAAAATTCATCAAATTGCTCAAGTCTCTTCTCTCTCTGCCTTTTCTGCCGTGGTTCTCATGCATATAGATGATAGAAAAACATTTATAGTCCCTAGAAGCAGTTACTATAAGGTAGAAAGTCAAAACAAAGCCCACTTGATAGCCCCCTATTTCTGAGACACGTTCCGTGTCTCTGAAGAAGGGGGTCAGCCTGTCAGTTTTGTAACCAACTTCCCACATTTAAGTACCATTATTTCTGTAGTTATGAGCATGCTTTTCATTTGTAATGGTCCTCCCACATTCACCCACGATCCCCAGCAGTTATGAAGCCACGTGTACCGCACAAAACTCAAGAAAACCGTTAGAAAATACGTCGTCGGCTTCTTAGTGTGCGAGACAGTTTGTGTTGCCTTCAGTATTTTAGCTCTAACTCTCTCTTCCAATCTCGAAATGAGATGATTCAAGATGCGTTAGAAATCTGGCAAAGATACCTACAACGTTTGTATTTTGAGATTCTTCAGAATTGATTCAAGATGCTTGAGTTGCGCCTGAATATGATCCTGCGTCTGAACGCAGTGTCTGGAGTCGCATTTGCAGCGGTATGAAGCTGCGTTTGTAGCGATGTGAAGCTGCGTTTGCAGCGTTTAGAAGCTGCGTTTGCAGCGTTTAGAAGCTGCGTTCTGCAGCGATATAAAGCTGCGTTTGCGGCGTTAGAAGCTGCGTTTTGTAGCGATATGAAGCTATGTTTGCAGCGTTTAGAAGTTGCGTTCTGCAGCTTTGGAAGCTGCATTTCTCCTTTCTATCTTTATATATGGATGACACCAATGACGGGTCGAGAAGACCTTATTCAGGTCATTTGTGACACTTGAGGCATCCCAATAACGCTCTATCAACTGCAGGTCACGATATGGCGAGCTTTTAATAAGACTTGTTCACGTAGTCTCTAGATCTTCCCACTTTTCTAAAATTATTACACTGCTCATAAGCACCTCCAATAGTTACTAATATAATATTAGTTATGTTGTTGTCGCAGCCATCAAGATCAATCATCTCAAATATGGGGCTGTGTTGATAGCTGAGGATGCAATGATTGCGTTGCTTTGACTTTTGGAACGTGGCCACTTGTGTTTTGACTGTAGGGGTGAATTTTACCTCTCGGTTTGAAGAAATCGTTGACTTGTAATTTCTTCATGATCCATAGGGGCATCCTTCGATTGCAGCTTTTCTTTGGTAACAAGAAAGTCGTCTGATTGTAGCCTTCTTAATTTTGGCTTAACGGGGACTAGCTATCTATTATGATTTTTTAGACAGCCTACAGAACCCCCTCCAAAGTTTTCAAAAGTTCGCGGTTGACTGGGACGAATTTTCAGAATACTTTCGATCCCAAATTTTTGTTGACTGATTGCTCACTCCACTCGATCCGCGATGGAGTGCATTCCATTGTTTTTTCTGAAGTAGGAACTTCATGTTATGCTAAGGCGTAGTTGCAAGAACTAGGTATGAGAGATCCAAGGACATCGAAGCAACCATAGAAACACCAGCTACAAACTTGTCAACGAGGTCATCGTCAATGAGGTTGAGCATCTCCGGGCTTATCTCCTTTTTTATCAGCTCAACTGGGGTATTACTTGGAATTTTAACCTCTTTGTAAGAGTTAGTTGTGTGACCGACTAAAGTCAATCATGCGTTCAACCATCTGCATGCGCCTGGAAGTTGGGATTCTTTATTTGAAAACGCGAAAGTCGTGTTTTGGGTGAGATTTTGGCCTAAAATCCCGCGCTGATTTGACGACTACAGCTGTCTATAAATAGACCACTGAGGTCAAATCAAAAAGTCGTTTGACTTTTCTCTTCCTTGCTTTCCTATCGACCGCTTAACAGGGTTCCTGTTCATCTTCTCCAGCGCTTCAACGAAGGAGAAATTCGTCCCTAAATCTTTCGTTAATCCATTCTGCCTCTTTTTGGTCACTATTAGAATGGCTCCTAAGAAGAGAATGGCCTCCAAATCCAAGATCGCCCAAACTCAGGGTGCTCCTTCGACTAAAACCTCCGGAGATGTCCAAGCCGTCGCTCCGTCGTCTCCGACTTCCTCAATTAATGGTAAGTCTGGGCAGTCGAAAGTTATCTTAACAGGTTCCTTCCCTTCGATCTTTGATTGGGGGTTTGCCTTCCCTTATTATAACATAGAGATCATACTTAGTGTTTCTCGGTTTTAAAACGCATGGTTAGCTCCATCATTCATGATATTTCAACGTAGGCTCAGACCTTGCGTTTCAAATTTTGAATGCGGGTTGAGACTCTGCGTTTAGGATTTTGGACGCAGGTTGAGACCCTGCATTTGAAACTTCAAATGCGGGTTGAGACCTTGCGTTTAGGAATCTGGACGTGGGTCTGGACCTTGCGTTTAAAATTCTGGACGCAGGTTGAGACCCTGCGTTTGAAACTTCAAATGCGGGTTGAGATCTGGGCGCGGGTCTGGACCTTGCGTTTAAAATTCTAGACGCAGGTTGAGACCCTGCATTTGAAACTTCAAATGCGGGTTGAGACCCTGCGTTGAAGAATCTGGACGCGGGTTAAAACCCTGGTTTATAATTTTGGACGTAGATCTAGAATTTTCCTTCTTGAGTTAGACTCCTTAGTTTAACTGACTGACTTTTCTATCTGCAGTGTGCTACTCCAACGAGCCTCTTTCTTTCAACCATTACTTCGGTTATGCGGGAGGTGTGGAGAAAAATACAATCTTTAGTTTTTATTTTGAGTACCCAGCTTTCTAGGACACCAACAAGGAGCGGGCGAAACTCATTACTCAAGCTTTCCCCGAAACTCTTAGATCCTTAGTCACGGATGCTAAATTTGAAACCGCCGAACGTGAGATTTTAAAGAAACCATCCTTCCTCTTTGGGGATTCTGTTAAAATGGACCCCAAGCGGATGTCGGAGGGAAACTACAAATGGCTGAGGGCTGTCAACAATCGTTGTCTTTTCCTTCCCAACTTAGAGCGAATGTGGCCGATTTCTTATTATCAGTGCGCTTCCATCCCACAGTCAATGAATTGGGAACTTGTTCAGGACCAGGGAGGTGTTGCTACTAGGCATATTACTCCCCGGGGTACTCATCCGACTTGTTTTAATCATTTCGTGGCCTTGAAACCAGGTTTATTCAAAAAGGAACATCCGATCGGCGAACCCGCTAAACTGGCAGAGGTCTTCATTAGAAAATTTATCTCTGTCAAAGGAGAGTTCCCTGCTCAAGATTTTAGGGCTCCAACGAGGGTACATTCGAGTGAGACAGACTGGTGGGCCCGAATGATAATTTTTGTCTTCGAGGAGCTGGAAGAACCTTTGAGGATTTCAGAGCTGAGGACTCCAATAATGGCCACTTGATATGGGCTTTCTCCAAATTACAGCGGGCTTTTTTCTATGCTAGAATTTTATAATCCTCACACCGGTACCTTTTTCACTCCTGCTGGTGAATTTGGCTTCGCTCTTCATGAGGTGTTTGAAATTTCTGGATTGTCTTTTGGAGAGCTGCCTTACGAGGAGTTCGTCCCCGGAAATAGGGAATTGGAGATTCTGAAGCATGGTGTCCCCGACATCTATGACACTTATTGGGAATTAATGTGCCTTTTCCAGATCTGTGCACAAACTACTAGGAAAAGGGCCAGTGGTGTGAAACAAGGACAATGGGCAGAATATCTTTTTCAAAATTTGTGGGATAAGGATGCTGAGGTGACTCGTTTAGCTGCCAGTACTCTTGAAGAAATTAGCGAGCGTATCAACAACGCGACCTCCCACTACACTTGCTAAGTAGAGGAGGATGTCTTCCCAGCTTTTACCACCTTCGAAAGCTTCAATTATCAGGCAGAACTTCTAATCTCCGACATGGCTTTGTTCGCTGGTTTTCTTACTCTTTGGTTGAAGCGATGTGTGGTACCCACCAGGCCGGTGGATGCTATTATAGAAGAGGTGTTATACCCCACTGTGCTTCTGGCTCATGGACGACCCTTAAATCTTCTTTCAGCCATGGTGTGCTGCTTGTAGAGAGGCTTGCGGGAACTCGCCTCTGAATTTATCGCCGTCAAGAAATTGGACTCAGATGATAAGACTATCATTCAAACCCCGACCCCTCGAGTGCCAATGCCATATATTTATTTCGTATCTTGGTTTGTGTTGCACTGCCCTTCGATAATGTCGACTCCTGAATCGAGTAACACCTCGGCTCCTCTTGTTCAGCAATTAGAAACTGTTCAATGGGTCGGTTGGTATCAAGTTAAATTCCGTGAAATATTGAGGCGGGACTATAATTACGAGATCGCTTGCAAGTTTCCCATTTTCGAGGGCGGTGGGTATGGAGAAATCCATCAAGACACTCCGGGACGAAATTCTTCTACCATACTCAGTAGAGGAGCCTTCTGGTGGCTCATAAATATTCGCCCAGGCTATCTTATTTTCCGGCAAGGGAGGAAGTGCTTCATTGAACCATATCAGCCTTATCGTTTTTCTCGGCAATTCGGCTATGATCAGATTTATGTCGGAAATCCGAACCCTACTCTTGCGTACACAGGCAATGTGTATGAAGGAGTAAGAGCTTGGTATTACTCAGTGGCAGGCTGTACGGGAGCAAAATTCCAACTGCCGCATAAGATGCCTAACGTTCGTACTTCTTTAAGCTTTTGTACGTGGTACCAAGCTGCTTCTCAAATTTTAGCCTATAACATGAACACATCCTGATTGAAAGCCATTCGTAAATGGTATGCTTCAAAGAGGAGTGCTAAAAGATTTCGTACCATGGGCGTTAATGAATATTTATCATATGAAAAGGCGATTACAGAGGACGAACAGCGACGATCACCAGAGGGAGTTCAGGAGGAGGTCAGGATGCCGGATACTCACGAGGAGGAACCTTCGAGAGTCAAGACCCGGAGTAAGAGTATTACTGGAAAAAGAGCTCTAGACCCGGCTGAAGAAGCCAAACATGACAAACGAGCTCGTCGAAAGTTAGCACTCGAACCCCCTGCTTCCAAACTTATGTCAGATGCTTAGAAAGCATGGCATGCAGAAGAGGAAGAACGAGAGTCTACTGCTATAGGACTTTCGACTCAGCTTGGTCTCCCCACAGTCGGTCCCATTTTAGGAGGCCCTATTTCTTCTGCCTATTCATTGAATGAAGAAGAGCGTGGAGATGGATCATTTGCAGGGGTTATAGAGTTTGCTCCTGAAGACACACTTCACGATACTGCCTCTACTGCCCCTCGCGTTGAAGAGGATAGGCCTCTGGTCCAAGAACCTACGATGGCTGCCCAGCAAGGCTTGGTAGCAGACAAGTCTCCTTCCGCTTCTGTGTTATTGCCACCTTTAGGAGACACACAGCCTAGCCCTACTACTGGAGTCATATCAAAACCTACCATCACTGAGGGTCCGCCAGCATTTCCCCCCGTAGATGAAGAGGAGCCTACAGATCATAGCGATGGTGCAAATGATACAGATGATGATGGTGACCAAAGTGGGAGTGATGAGAACAATAACAACTTAAGTGATGACAGCGATGATCACGGGGAGTGGGATATTCGACCACCATCTTCTTCAGACAAATCGTCGGCCTACATTCCTCTGCCTCTCACGGGTAAGCGTCGTTTGTTCCCACTCATGACTAATTTTTGTTCTACATTTAAATGGTTTTCTTATACAGATCCCATGATTCACGAGGCGAGTGTTGTCGTTCCTCCTTCGACGCAACAACTTATGCTGCCACCAGCTCAGGTGTCAGAGCTACCTTGCTTGGCGCTCTCAACGACGACTCTCCCACCGGCGACTTTATTGACAATTTTTTAGCCTCTACAGAAGTTGTAGACGTGCCAAGATCATCTGGAGTGGGGGAACTTATGGTTCTTCAATCGAGTCCATCTCAACTGGATATCGACGTTCCCTCTCAAGCCACTACACCAAAATCGCCTGCTGGTCTTTTACTTGGCTCTGTATCTTCGGAAGTTTCTGTACCGTCTCCTATCGCTATTTCGAGTCCTACAGACGTGCCAGATTTCCTTAAGATTTCTCTTAATTATTTAGAATGTTTGACAAAGAAAGTGATTGAGGTTGTATTGGCTGGCAGAGATACTTTTGAAACCTTCAAGCCTATGCTCACCAATAGTTTGAACAACCACAAGTTCGTGGGTGATGTCGATGTTGTTCAGCGTTGCTCGGAAGCTATCTCACGTCTAGAGGCACAACTAAGGTTCTTGGAGGCCTTAAGTCGTGCTGATATCCAAGCGCAGATTGCGTCGACGTTTGAGGACATCCGGACGGAAGAATTTAATAAGTATGAAGCCGCTCAGTGTCATATAGCCGAGGAGGAAGTCCGGGTGGAACATTTGCAAAAGCTGCATGCTCAAAAGCAAGCTGAGCTAGCGCTCTCCAACACTTCTCTAGAGAATTTACGGGAGAAGATCGTCGCTACTGAAGTGGAGTTGACTAGGTTGAAAGCCCAATTCAAACGAGAGGAAGCTATTGTCACTGAGCTCAACGTCAAGAGTGCAACCTCTCTAGTAGATTATCGCACAGGAGCTAATGCTCTTGCAGAGTCTAAACAAAAGGTTGCCACCCTGTAACCTAGCGAGGACGAGCTTCAGAAACGAGCTGAAATGCTAGTGCGAACTGACCATGAAGAGAAATTTTCTGACATTAAGTCTCAGCTTGTCTCCTTTAGTTTGATGAATTGATGAGTCAGTTCTTGTATTGCTCCTTTGGTAGAGACATCACTTATCTTCTTGTTGCTTTGTTTTCCTTTGAATAATTGTAGTGCCGTTTTGGTTTTTCATCGTTTCATTTGCATATCATTTTCTGACATGGAACCATGAAATTCCGTTTTAATATCAAAGGATAGATTGTTTATATGCTTTTTGTTTTAAGCACTAGAAGAAATTTGTAAAT